>BQNB010032988.1:19596-41165 GCA_026074375.1 Tanacetum coccineum | reverse complement strand
CTTCTTGCTTGTCACCCCATTCCAAGGCGACTTTCTTCTGGGTAAGCTTGGTCATTGGCATAGCAATCTTTGAAAACCCTTCTATGAATCTCCGATAATACCCGGCAAGACCTAAAAATTGATGAATCTCCGTTGGTGTTTTAGGAGACGCCCAATCTTTAATAGATTCGATCTTGGCATGATTCACGTGAATGCCTTGACAGTCAATCACGTGGCCAAGAAATTATACCTTAGGAATCCAAAATTTACATTTTGAAAACTTAGCATATTACTCCTCCTTTTTAAGCAGTTCTAGAATTGTCTTAAGGTGTTCTTCATGTTCCTCCTTGTTCTTTGAATAAATGAGTATATCGTCGATAAAGACAATTACAAACTTATCCAAGTATGGTTTGCACACTCGGTTCATGAGGTCCATGAATATCGTAGGTGCATTTGTCAAACCAAATGGCATCACATGGAATTCGTATTGACCATACCGAGTCCTAAATGCCGTCTTTGGAATATCTTGTTCACGTACTCGGAGTTGATGATAACCCGACCTCAAGTCTATCTTCGAATAAACACTGGATCCTTGTAGTTGATCAAACAAATCATCAATCCTTGGGAGAGGATAACGATTCTTCACCGTCAGTTTATTCAATTCCCGGTAGTCGATGCACATCCGGAATGATCCGTCCTTCTTTTTGACAAACAAGACCGGAGCTCCCCAAGGTGAGGAGCTGGGTCTTATAAAGCCCTTGTCAGATAGTTCTTGTAGTTGCTCCGACAATTCTTTCATTTCGTAAGGAGCCAATCGATACGGTGCTCGTGCTACAGGTGCAGCACCAGGCATCAAATCAATTTGGAATTCTACTTGTCGAGTCGGTGGAAGACCCGTCAATTCTTCAGGAAATACCTCAGGAAAATCTCGAACGATTGATACGTCCTCAAGTCGCTTCTCTCCTGACCTATCTTCAGTCTCCTTTGCTGTAATATTGGCTAAAAAGACATGGTGTCCTTTCAACAAGTATTTATAAGTTTTAGTGCATGAGTCGTTTTCCCTGATTACTTCCGTCGACCATAACAATTAAGGTTTCATTTCCCCAGGGAATACGATTCTGATCTTCTCGGCTACTAAATCCAATGACAGGTGAGTACTTTTGACAACCAGTCATACGATTATGACGTCAAAGCTACCAAGTTCTCGGGCATTATGTTGTGTTGAATGGAGGTCTAAGATAGTTCAATGTAAACCCCGGATGATAGTGTTATCCAAATTATTTTCCCAGTCGGCTAGTTCAAACATGGTAATTAATGGTCTATAGTATTGTTGGGTGTGATATCAATTAGGAACAAATGTAGTAGTAGATACAAATTCTATCGGACACCAGTATCAAATAAGATAGAAGATAGCAGTTATTTATTTAGAAGGAACGTACTGTAACGACGTTGGAGTCGGGTTTGTTCCGCATTGACCCACTACATAAACCTTGGCTAGTGCATTGCCATTCCCACGGTTGATTACTACGGTTTCAATTCTTCAGTTCAGGCGCATCTCTCTTGAGTGCCCCTAAACACCACTCACATAACAAGTGACTCAGCTCATTATGCGTTGTCCCGAAGTTACCACCGAATGTTATTATTACCCATTGGGACAGAAATCTATAGGTCACGAGCCAGGCATGACCGATCTTCTCTTGCACTTATTACACCTAGGAGCACATAGACCTTTGTGGCTGCGTGATAGTTGCATTTTTTCTAACTAAGGGCAATGATACCGTGTACTACTCTTTTCACCTAGGTCCCAGCAGTGTAAGGCCCTCCCAGTCGTTCTGTCTCTTGTTTTGTTGTTGGTGCCCCTGATTGTTTCCAGCATTAAATTCTAACTTCCTCTTCTACTCAGCTTGCCTTTCAGTAATAGTGAGGTCTTTTTGATCCATCTGATCATTGGCAAACTCAATTGATTTCTCCATCGTCTTGGGTTGATATGACATTACATTTCCCCGAATCATATCAGGAAGTCCACCAACATATTTCTCAACTTCCTCCGATTCCTCGTGGAACATCCTTCTACACATCAATGCAAGCTCTTGAAAATGCAAAGTATAACTTGCGACATCGGTACCTTTTACTTTTAGGTTTGATTGGTATAGTTTTATACACGTATTAATAAAATATAATAATAATATGAATTCCCAAACTACCCTTGAGGACAAAGGTAGTTTATTTAAATAATCACACGATATATAAATTACTACGTTATATTTACCGGTAGTGATTTACCGGGTGTTATTCCTCGTAAGATTTATAAAATTGAGACATGTTTGTTGTTTAGGAAAATGATTTGAGTTGGTTCAAAGATGGTTTATTTCCTAAAATCCTAAAAATTTGCAATTAAAAAGAACAATTTAACCTAACTTTAATATCGGGAAATTAACTTTAGCTAAAAACGGCAAAACGAGAACCCTAAACGGCGTTTAATAAAACCTATATTTCCAAAATTAAACCTATATGATTTTTTTCTCTTTTAATAGATTCTACTGACTAAAAAGTAAGTTTAAGAAAACTAGACAACTGTGAGTTGAAATGAGGCTTAAAAACACGACAAACGTGAAACGGGGAACGAATCACTTTCTTGAAAATCGAAATTTTGCAATTTTAACCGCAGGCAACAAAACTAATTTTCCTAGAAACTTTATGATAAAAGAAAATTTTCTAAAAAAAATTATATTTTGTTTGATTATTTTTTTATTTTTTATGATTTTTTCAAGTTTTTAATGAAAATAAATGTTTAAAATACTAAACTAATTATTAAATTTTAAAAAAATTACAGAAAATAGTTGATAATAAGGAATTAGGAAAAATAGCTTTGTTAAAGCTTATCCTAAAAAAGCTACGAAATAAGCTTAACAACTTATTACTAATAAGGGATAAAAAAAAACGTATTACAATATAATAAATGTTGGAAGTATAGCGAAAAAGACCACAGGGGCAGTTGGTTAGAGGTGTGTTGGTGTGAAAGGCGCTTATAAGGGTTGAGGATGTTGTTGGGTCGGGGGTTCGAGCTTGCTCACCCCCGGATTTTCCATCTTCCCTTTTTTTTTTTGGAAAAAACTTATAAAAGCAAAGTTGGAAGAAAAACCTGAAAAAACAAACAACTTTAATAAAAGAAATTATTGTTGAAAAGCTACTAAATAAGCATTAAAAACCTTAAAACTTAACAGAGTACACTTTAAACTATATTTTCTGGTTTTTCAAATCTTATAAGCTCAAAATAAAATGAGTAAAACTAACTTGAAAAGCTAAAAGCAACCTATAACTATTTTCTAATAAGGGCTGGATTGACTAGGAATAAGCAAGAAGAAGATAATAAGCTGAAAAAAGAAAAATTGGAAAAAAACACATGCAAACCAAACAGGCCTTAAGGGCACTTTGAGCTTATTTTTAAGCTTTCTAATAGAATCTTATGTTATGGCCTAGCTTATACATTCTAAAAGCTTGATCCTAAAATCTGTTAAGACCAACTTTTTAAAACTAATTTTAAAATCAAAAGCTATGAAAAAGCTAATTGAAACAGCTGAAAATTCATTTACTTATTTTGGTTATTGAACTAAAAGGACAAAGGTGATAATTTAAAAGCTAAATAACAGATAAAGCACATAAGCTAATTAAGTAAAACTATAGCCTATTCTACCTAGCATTAGCTAATAAACTCTAGTTGTGCATAAATCAAAAGCTTAAAAATTAGTTTTGCCTTCTGAAAAAATTGATTGGAAAAAGGCTATATTGTCTATTAAAACTGCTGATGCCGTTTTGCACAATTTTTGACACAATTAATTAGACAAAAGTGCCTTTGGGGGACTGAGAAAACCATTCTAACTCAAACTTTAAAACACCAAACTTTAGAACAAAGGAGGTTAGACAATCACTAGAATCTATCACAGCTTATAATCCAAGTAACATTTGACAGATTAAAACTTATGTTAAATTTCTATGTAAAATTGTTTGAAAATAATCTAGCTTAAAAAAAACTTGTTTAACAACTTATTTAAGAGATTAGTACTGATTTCATAAGACCAAATGGGCCAATAACAGTACTAACGTGTGTGTTTAGTATGTTATGCCAAAACACTCCTTTAAAATCATTACGTTCTATGTAAGCTTATGAAATAGAGATCTTGTGAGAAAGTTTGAATACAGATATCACAAAGGCTTTTTTACAACTTAAGGAACTTTTTATAACAATAATCAAATAAGCCGAATCTATAAGGTACCAACTATGCTACTTATTTTCTGATTTTTATTAGATTTTAAGACAAATTTTGAACAAACTAAGTTCTAAGCTATAGAAATCAAAAACCAAGATTGATCATCATAACTAATAAGAGATTGATTCGTCATTATTATCATAGTAATATATCATAAAAATATAATACTTTTAAAAGAGTAATTAAGAAAATTACAAGTTACCCTTGATCAAATTTTTCTCTCAAATAATATATATAAATATCATATATAATAGTCATGTTTAAAACCGGGCAAGTCTATGATCACCCGGGTCGTTTTCCAATGAATAGTGAAATTGAAACCATGTTGTAAGTTCGGATCCTGATTTGATTGAGCAAGGAAATTTGGTTTGGAAAGATATGAAATAAAATTAAATTGTAACAATTAAACAAATCGAAAAATGCAACTTAAAGCAATTGAACTAAGATTTTACCCCTAAATATGTAAACTAAAATTTTTATTAAATTAAGAAAGTGAAGAAAAATTATTAAAAATATAAAAAAGCCCTAATTTTAATCTTTTTTATTAAAGTTTAAATTAAACTAATTAAAACTTAAAACCTAATTACTAATAAAACTTTAAAGAACTAATAAAAACTAACTTAAGGACTAATTTGCAAAAACCTAAAAAAACTATTGGGGAAACTAACAAACTAACGGATGGAGGGGAACCAACTTTTAGTAAACTATAAATTCAAGCAGTTACACTATCTACTGAGAATTACCGATATAAACAAGCTAAGGCCTGAATTAAGGTTAATAAGCTTAAATTCTAAAAGTGTTTATTATTAAAAACTTAAAAGAGCAAAGTTGTAAAGGAAGCTAGGGAGAACAACTTTAACAAAAGCACTATGGTCTGAAACTCAAAGATAAGCTCTAAAAGAGCTTCTCAATAAGCTGTTACAGAAACTAGGGGTTTGGGCTATGTTTTACCAAAACAGCTATAAAAAACTCAAATTAAGCGTAAATCTAAAAAGGAAAAGTGATTTAGAAAGCTTATGATGTGCTTATTCTAAAAATGAAAAGAAATTAAAGCTTAAACTACTTTTATGCTTCTGAAATTGATCATGAACTAAGCAAACTCAGGAAATAAGCAAAGTAACACAAAATCCAAATAAGCTAAAAACCTTAATAAGCTACACTAGACTTTAAAACTTTATGGACTTATCAAACTACTTATTATCTATCTAAATAAGCTATAAAATCTAGACCCATAAGCTAAATTAACAAATTTAAAATTCTAAAGATTCTAAGTACTGTTTTTGGAATTTTCAGGTTTTTTATGACTTTTGACAGTAAATTAAGCTAAGACAATAAGCTAGAAAACAAAATTAAAGACTTAAACTATATTAAGCTATATTAAAACTCAAGTCCTACAAAGTTTGATAAGCTAAATCCTAAAATTACTGTTCTAAATTAAACTAAGAACACAGCAGTACTAACTGAGGTTAGTACTGCTAGTGTAAAATTTCAGCAGTACTTTCTCTTGAAAGTACTGCTGATGCAATTTTGACTTTTAAGATCAGAATTAAACTATGAAATAAGCTAGGAAATATAAGCTAAAACTAAATTTAAGATAAGCTATAACTAAACTTAATCCTACTTGAATTCCTAGCTAAAAATCTAAGCTAACAGTACTAACTTATGGTTAGTACTGGTAGTGTAAAGGTTCAGCAGTACTAACTGATGTTAGTACTGCTAGTGTAAATCAAGAGTGCACTAAACCAAACACCCCTTTTAGATTTTGACAGATTTGAGAAAAACTTTTTAAGAGAAATCTAATGAACAAATACTAAATACCAGATAAAAACTAGCTTAAAACAAACTTAGCAATCATGATTAAACAACTGAATAAGTAAAATTCTAAGATCTTAACTAATTAAGCTAATATTTTTGGATTTTATGAGTTTTTATGACAGAAATTAGTAACTAATGATCTATAACTATTTAAGCAAAAACAGACTAGAACATATAACTAATAAGCACTAGAAGAGATATTTAAACACTAATAAGCAAAGAGAATAAGCAAATAAGCAGATCTAAACATAGCAAGCAATAATATCATTATTTAAAACTAGAATTTAAAGGAAAATGAAAGAGAAACTTACAAACTCCTCTAGCTAAACAAGAGGACCAATAAAGGCAGCTACAAGCTCCCTAGCTTATTAATAAGCTAGGGTATAAGTCCTTGGGATCTCTTCCAAGTTAAGATCCCCTTCCAAAAGCTCAAATTTAGTAAGATCCATAATAGATTTAACTGATTTAAGGTTTAGATAAGATTAATACTGAATTCAAACAGCTCTATTTCAGCTTATAGACTGAAAGAGCTTATTATGAGCTTATATAAAAGAGATTTAAGAAGATTTAAAGTAAACACTGAATTTTATTAACTAGAAACCTTGATTACATTACTGAAAAGAGATTACAAAACGATTTTAAGGAAAATAAGCTAAAACAATTAAGCTAAAAATTTCAAATTAAGCTACTACTTCCTAAAAAAAAAACTACTCTCGTGTGTGTGAGAAAAGGCCTCTATTTATAGCACTTGAGGAAGCTTCTAGGATCTCTTGCCCTGCCCTCCAATCTTTCAATCCTGGCCAATCATTTCTTCAATCATTTGAGCTTCATTTGTGGCCGTTTGATCAAGCTGTGGACACCTGAGGATTGCCAGCGTGTCATTCCATTGATGTGACGTTTGTGCTTCTTTTGTGAGTGTTTTAGTGCAAAAACCCACATAAATGTGTGCTTTCACCATTGTTGACGTGGCCTTTGATTGGGAGAGGTTAAGTAATCCTTTGATAAAGACTGATTTGTCCCTTCATTTGTGTTAGAGAGCTCATGAATTGACCTAAGCACCCTTTAATTTGGAAAACCCCTTTGATTTACCCTGGTTGGTGAAACGGGGAAGACGGGTGAATAGTAACACCTTTGGCGCCCTTATTTCGACAGTTAAAACTGTTGGAGTTTGGGGAGTTTGCACAAGTGGCCCTTCTCTTTCTTTCCTCTTTTTCTAGTTATAAATAACTTTCGAAAATAGCAAAACTAGCCCTTGTGGATGTTATAAAAGGAAAATGGGCTAAGTTGACCATAGATTGACTGGATTTGACTGAGGCTTGACTTTCCTAGCTTTGCTTCCGGCTTTTGTACTCTTCTGATGCTCGTGTCCGTTTTTGATTGTTTTCTTAAGATTTTTGACTTATCCATACCTGCACACACAAAACACAAATACAAGCATATTTTTGCTATTTTTGGTCTGTTTTTGGTTTAATTGGGTTATTTTAAGTACAAACGGATATGTGTATTCTACACTTATCAATACCACATGTTGAGAATCTTTTAAGCTCATCTAGGATCAGTTTTACAGATAATATTGAATCACGCAGCGGAATAATAAGAAAGCAATATTATCAAACAAGGTTTTGTTATTGAACATTCCACCTTTACCCCAAACACTATAATTTAGGATTACTAACTAATAAACTAACTATTTTGTGGGACGTGTAAACCCACTCAAACAACACATTTTCTATCTATGATGCACACACACAACTTTGCTAGACGACTCTCATTGGAGAGCTCTATGTTTCTGGATATATTTTTCTAAATGCCTGGACCTCCTTTTATAAGATAAGGAGTCCTAGGCTTACAAGGAAACTAATTAATATATTAATGAGAGAATCAATAAATTGTTCAACATTATCTTCTCATTAATATTCATTCTTATCTTATTTTGACAAAATCTTTTGTTTTCTTCTACATCTTGTAGATCTTCATGATGACAATTTTGGTCCTTCTTGTTTCCATCTTGTTTCATTATTTTATTCACTTTGTCTCATCAAATCAAGAATCCCAACACCTTGTAGTTTTGACTACTTTTCAGTGATGTAATATACATGTCATGGTCTGAGGTTCTGTGATCCTCTCTCTTACATTTCATGAAGTAGAGGATCCTATAGCAATCATTAGTTAAATGATTGGTATAGTTGCAAAGCTCACATTTAAGCTTGGGTTTTTGAAGAGGTTTTGGTCTAACTTATTTAGATGAATCAAAGTTCTTGCCATTTGGTTTAGAATCTTGACTTTGTTTGGATGAGTTGACTGACTTAGATGACTTAGGCAGTGAGGACACAAATTTTAGTTCCTTAGGCTTTTGAGTTGAGTTAATCTTCTCATCCATTAACATTTGGAACAATTTTGTTAGCTCATTTATTTTAGACTCATGGTCATTTATTTTGACTTCATTAGGGATTTAATAAATGATTGGTTCAGGGTTAGAAATAGTGATAGGTCCTGAAACATTCTTGTTTGAAGATTCTTGAGTTTTAGGCTTTGTATGTTTCATTGTTCCCAGACCAAATCTCCCCCTTAGAGAGTAATCTTGGTAGGTCAAAGTCATTACCTCAGAGCTTGAAGAAGCTCCATGAATATTTTTTAGTGGAGGTAGAGGAGTTTGAAGTTATGAACGTGACTCTTTTAAAGACTCGGGGTCAGAGGATGCCTTAGTTAGTTGAATACATTCATTGACAACTTCACTTTCAGGGACTAGAGTTCTTCCAGTGTTGAAGTTTGGAAGTTTGCTGTCAGGGTTGAGTCTCTCTATAACACCCCCATCTTGTCAAATATAGCAGCGGAAGCTAATCTGAGGTATTATTTCATAGTACAACAGTCATAATCATAGAAAAACGAATCATAAAGAGACGTTTTTGGAATATTATGTTATCATTCATTTGTTCATCAGAGTTTTTACAAAAAGTGAGGTCCTAAAATCTAGTAACAAAATTTTGAATGATAACAGTTTAGCCATCTTCAAGTCTGTTCCACTTCGTGCCATAAGTTGCTCAATTACCTGGGATAAACATGCTAAAAAGTCAAATCAATGTTTGAGTGAAATTCATATGTTTAAGTAAAGTAGTTTGAATACAAGCTCAATAGTGGGTTACGTTGTTATACACCCATAGTTTGTAATAATTGTAACACATACAATTATCATGAAAAATAGTATTATTGCCCTAAGCTCATGACACCGAAACCTTAGGTTAAATAATCACAAATAATTGCCCCTACGGGTATCTTTGCCAAAACACCCGTAAAGTTATTCAAATGTGTGCTATTGGTTACCGACAGTATAGGTACACCAACAGGGAGTCCAGTCCCAAATAGATCTATTCACAGCATTCGCGCTTACCCCGACGAGTAATTAACGGTTCATGATAGTGGGGACTTAATGGCAAAAGTAGGGACTTAGGCAATAATGTATCAGGATAGCATACAGAAAAATACTTGCATTCATGGTTTATAGCATGTATCCCCCTCGCGGGTTTATGAAACATTTAAAAGATTGAATGCGAGGCTATGAACTCACCTTAACAGGGGAAATCTGATTGATGGCAAAAGTATATCAAGTGAAAGTAACGACTTCGTCACACAACTTATGTAATATGTCAAGTCTTAGTTTGATTGGATATGTTTTATGTCATAAAGCCTTTAATGTAAGATCATTTTGATTAAAACATTATGGAAATATCGTATCACTGTTCGGGCCATCATAATTCAGAGGTCATGTAGTAAACGTTTGAGGAGCCAGGACACTTTAAATCGTAAATCCAGCAAACTCGTCAAAACATATACCCAAATGGAACTCCTCACATGAAGCTCCCTAGTAATGTGATACATTATAGTTTTAAGTTTCTTCAAAAGTTAGTCGATGATAAATTACGTTTAATATAATATGTAACTAATTTATAATACGTCGATCGTTAATTAATAACGATAAATGTGTCGAGGTTTAATAAAATCGGGTTTTATAATATTTATTTATATTTTTATAATTTATATAAAAATATAATATTTTATATTTTTAAGAATATCAAATTGGCAATAATTACCCTTGGATTATAATTAATTACATAATTAACCTTATATATATAAAGTATATAATTTAAATCCCTTAATTTTAAAACTTGGCAAGAATAACCCTTGGAGTTATAAGTTTAATAAAATGACATTTTCAGCCCCTCTAATTCATAATTTCATAAATTTACAATATATACCCCTTAGCATGAAAATATTTGCAAAATTAATCCAAAATTACATGCAAGCTTATTTTAAGATTCCAAAAGAGATTTGCAGCTTATAACTTATTAGAATAAGCTAAAATAAGATGTTTTAACATAACAAAAGTTTAGATTAAGGATTCGTTTAGCTAGAAATCAAAACGGGTCGTTTTAGGGTTTTTAAATAAAAACACATGGTTTTTAAGCTCGTTCATACGTGATCTAATAAGCCTTATAAGAGTTATAAAACAGAATGATAGCTTATTGAATGAGAATTTGAGCTTACTGGTTGAGAAATGGGTTGAATGGGGTTTTCAGCACTCGTACGCCTAGTAACGACTTGAATGACTTCGTTTCTTGGTTTCTTTGCTTCACTTCTATTCTTATGGCTTCTCCTCTTCCTTCTTGGCTTCTTAGAACTTCATTTTGAGAGAGAGATAGAAGATTGAAGGTGTGAGTTTGAATGGAGAAGGGTGCGTCCCTTTTATAGGGTCGAATGACCCTTGGTGAGCAAGTTATGGGTTTGCTTAGTATCAAGACTAGCAGATCAGATTCATGGCAGCTATAAGGGTGAGTATCACAAGCTAGGAGAGGTAGGATTGCAAGGTGGAAGGGTTTTGGGAAGGTTGTGTGGCCGCAGCTTAGTATAAGAAACAGGGAGGTGATGAGGCCTCTTGGTGACCATGTAAAGTAGTTGAGGTGCTTGTAAGCAGCTTGGAGACATAAGGGTGAGTTCGTGGAGGTGCTTGCTTGGTTGCTTGAGTTAAAAATGGGTAAAAATAGAGCTAAAGGTGTATCGGGTTGGATTAGGGTTCGGTTAGGGTTTTAGGGTTTTATTTTCTAGGGTTTTATTTTTGAGTTAAGGTTAGGGTTTAGGATAGATTAAGGTTTAGGATTAGTGTTAGGACTGAGATTAGGTCTTAGGATTAAAGTTTAGGGCTTAGTTTTAGGTTTAGAGGTTATAGTTTTTAGTTGAAGGAAATGAAATGTAGGTTTAGGGTTTTTGTAATTTAGGGTTTAGGGTTTAGGTTAGAGGTTTAGGATTAAATAAGGTATAGGTTTTTAAGGTTTAAAAGTCTTGCAATAAGTTTCTTGTACTTAGATTAAAGTGGGTGTGTAAGAAACAAAGTGATTTCTAGGAGGTAAAATGACCTACGTTGACTTTCATTGCATTATTGCCACTTGTACATTGTGCTTTAGAAAGTTTGTAACTTGATTGCAAGAGGAAAAGATATTCAAATGTTTATAGTATTGATACTGTACACATGCTTTAAAGGCTTTTGTACATTCATTTTATATGTATACATTACAATAATTAGGGTTTTGAAATAGAACGTAACGTTTAAATGCTTTTTTGGTATAACGCTATGGAAAAGTACGTTAAAATTGGATAATAGTTACTTATGGTAAAAATGATATTGAGGGCATAGACTGATACATTAAGGTGTTTACAGTGAGATAACATAGATATAGATGGCATAGGTAAGGTTGTGTGAGCTCCTTAATTTAGGTGTAATGTAAAACATGTTTAAATAATAAAGCAAAAAATATCCGTTGTAAACCGGTGATTGTATAAATAGATGGATATTACATTGCATCTAATTTAATAGATAGATAATTACATTGATGAAAATTACGGGTTGTTATAGTCCCTTATCCTTACAGAAATCTCGTCCCGAGATTTAATTGGACTTAGAAGTGATATTGGAAAATAGATGAAGATATTTGGCACGAATTTCATCTTCGCATTCCCACGTAAATTCTGGTCCTCTGTTAAAGTTTCATCGTACTTTGACTATAGGAATACGACTTTGTCTTAGTTGCTTGATTTCTCGATCCATAACTTCCATTGGTTCTTCTACAAAGTTGAGTTTGTCATTGAGCCGAAGCTCTTTTATTGGAATGACAAGGGATTCGTCAGATAAGCATTTCTTTATATTAGAAACGTGGATAGTATTGTGGACATTCCTGAGCTCTTCAGGAAGCTCTAGTTTGTATGCCACTGGACCGACTCTTTTAAGAATCTTAAATGGTCCAATATACCGGGGATTAAGCTTTCCCCGCTTTCCAAAACAAATGACACCTTTTTGAGGTAACACTTTTAACATAACACGATCTCCAACTTGAAATTCTAAAGGCATTCGCCTAACATTGGCATAACTTCTTTGCTGATCTCTTGCAGCTTGCAAGCGTTGTCGAATTTGTAATATCTTTTCAGTGGTTTCATGAATTATTTCTGGTCCTGTATGTAGTTGGACGCTCCAATGAGAGCGCCTAAGCAAACAGGTGATCTGCACTTTTCGATCCAAACAGGTGATCTGCACTTTCGACCATAGAGTGCTTCAAACGGTGCTGCCTTAATACTGGCATGATAACTGTTATTGTAAGAGAATTCCACCAATGGTAAGTGTCTTTCCCATCCTTTTCCAAAGTCTATGACACAGGCTCGAAGCATGTCTTCGAGTGTTTGGATGGTTCTTTCACTTTGTCCATCGGTTTCGGGATGATATGCCGTACTCATGTCTAATTGAGTACCCAAGGCACTTTGTAGTGATTGCCAGAATCTGGATGTGAAATGACTGTCACGATCCGAGATGATGGATATTGGCACACCATGCCGGGAGACTATTTCTTTGATGTACAACCTGGTAAGGGTTTCCATACTATCTGTCTCTCGGGTAGGTATGAAATGTGCGGATTTTGTAAGGCGATCGACAATGACCCAAATTGTGTCATGTCCGTTTGATGTTTTGGGAAGTTTTGTAACGAAGTCCATTGTTATTCTTTCCCATTTCCACATAGGAATCTCTGGTTGTACCAGTAAGCCGGATGGCTTCTGACATTCTGCCTTAACTCTAGAACATGTCAAACATTTGCCAACATATTCCGCGATGATTGCCTTCATGTTAGGCCACCAATAGAGTTTCTTTAGATCCTGGTACATTTTGTCAGAACCTGGGTGAATGGAATACTTTGATTTATAAGACTCATGCATGATTAAGTCTCTCAAACCACCGAAAAGTGGTAGCCAACTTTGATTTTTGATACAACGAGTTCCGTCAGGATGAATTTCAAATGATTTGTGCATCCCGCGTAGGTTTTCGTCTTTGATGTTTTCTTCCTTGATTGCTTCGGTTTGAGCTTCGAGGATTTGAGTTGGTAATTTTGAGTGAAGGGTCATGATCAATGATCTGATTTGGAGTGGTTCCTTCTGGCTTAAGGCATCTGCTATGACACTTGCTTTTCTAGGATGGTAGCGGATCTCACAATCATAATCTGCAAGCAATTCTAACCAACGGCGTTGCCTCATGTTTAATTCTTTCTAATGAAGAATATGTCAAAGGCTTTTGTGATCAATGAAAACTATACACTTTGTACCGTATAGATAGTGTCTTCAGATTAAAAAAGCGAATACGACTGCTCCTAATTCAAGATCATGGGTGGTGTAGTTTTCTTCGTGGGGCTTGAGTTTCCAGGACGCATATGCAATGACTTTTTCTTTTTGTATTAATACTGCTCCTAGACCTTGAAGAGATGCATCACAGTAAACGACAAAGTCATCGTTTCCTTCTGGTAATGCTAAGATTGGATCTTCACAAAGTTTTTATTTTAGCAATTGGAAAGCCGTCTCTTGATCTTTTTCCCAGATATACTTCTTGTTTTTCTGGGTTAATTTAGTCAAAGGCTTTGCGATTTTTGATAAACCTTGGATGAATCTTTGGTAATAGCCGGCGAGTCCTAAGAATTGACGAACTTCTATGGGTGTAGTGGGAGATGCCCAGTTCTTAACTACTTCAATCTTGGCGGGGTCAACATGAAGTCCTTGACTATCAATTAAGTGTCCAAGAAATTAAACCATGCGGATCCAAAAATCACACTTGGAGAACTTGGCATATAGTTTCGCTTTTCTGAGTAATTCTAAGATTATTCTCAGATGATTTGCATGTTCTTCTTTGTTACGAGTGTAGATGAGAATATCATCAATGAATACTGTAGGTCCTTGGTCTTGGATCTATATAGCCTTTGTAAGACAATAGCTAACTTGAATAAATCCAAATCAACTATGTGAGAGACACTGACTATGAATATCAAGTGTTAATGCCGAATCTTAACACAAGAGTTAAAGGAAGATACAATATTACTTAATTTTGTATTGACTTTCTAATAAGCTTTAATGCTTCTATTACATATATGAAACTCTATGCCGTAGGGTTCCTTTTATACACCAAGGAAAACCCTAGCAGGCTTTACAAAAACGTATTCTATATGAAAGGTAATGCAGTTCCTTTTCCTAAGATATCTCTAAAATATCTCTAGATAACTATTATCTCTATTCTGTTACATAAACAGATTAAACTACATTGCGACCAGTACTAACAATAGTACAAAAATGTCCATCTACAGTACTAACTTAGTACTGCCAAACTTAACTTAGTACTGCCAGACTTAACTTAGTACTGCCAGAACTAACTAATTAATACCAGACTTAACTGTTATACTACCAGTATTAAGTCTTTACAATCTATTTCCCAATCAATCCTCACCTAACTTGATCTTCACTTTGTGAACTTCACAGTTTCTTTCAAGTGTGTCATTTGAGCTTCCTGAGGATGTTGTAAATAAAACTCTTCAAATTATTCTTGAGCTGCAATTCTTCAAAATTATTCTTTTTGGATCTTTGCTGCCACAACTCTTCAAAAACCTTTCAGCAACCTTCAATCAGCAATCAAATCATATAGTTTGCAGACTATTCTAATCACTTCTAGGTGGGCTTAACTCCTTCGTGAGAGGTGAATCATTGAACTTAAAATGGATTTGATGTCTCTTTTACCATGTTAGCCATTACTCTGGAGTAGTCAGGCCTTTGGCACCAAAAGGTGCATGTCCAAGGTTGACTGAAAACATTTCAACTCATCAGTACATGAAACATTGGTGAGTTGATACCTATGGTTTTTGGCATAACCATTTACCAGCTTAATAAAGGGATTTGTGATTATGCCTTTACCTGTAGCCGTTTGCTCAGGGCTAGTCAATCATTTGGCACCTAGAAAAGGTAAATTCCATGGTGGATTAATGACCATGTCAACTCTTTGTACATGAAACTTGGTGAGTTGATGTACCATCCACTTTTTGGTAAAGTGTCAACCATCTAATATGGATTTGCAATTTGTCTTTACCATGAGCCATAACCTCATGGACTAGTTATGGTTTTTCCACAGCCTTTACCACAAACCATAAACTTGTGGGCTAGCCAACTCTTTACTAACCAGATATGGTGAGTTGATAACCATACAATTTTTGGCAAATTGTCAGCCATTAACAGATTTGAGAAGTCTTTACCAAGAGCCGTTTGCTCCTAGACTAGCCAGTCCTTATGTTTGTTAGACATGGTGGACTGATAACCATTTGTTGTGTTAGTGCATAGCACCTCCACCAAGTGTTGTTCTCCTCATCTCCATTACTTCCTAATGCCAGCTTGCTTCTCCATCCATTTCAACAGTTTGTAGCAATCCTCATCTGGTTTTCCTCCTTGAAGCTTTTTATCTAGCATAGCTTTACATACCTCAGCAGTTAAAGGATATTTTCTTTCAGTCAACATATAAATATCTGATGACTCTAAGTTTAAGAAATGTACTCTGCAGGTAGTATGATATCTTGAACTTATGATCCTTTGTTGACCTAATAAACTCCAAATAGAATCTGTACTAACGGGTTCCTCAAACATATTCTTTAAATATTCCTAAAGTACCTTCTCAAGTTCATCCTCTGGTTACATCATTTACGTATATGATTCATGACATCCTATATAATTCAGTAAGATCATCCCTAGTTATATCCTTCATCATAGCTCCAAAATTTATGTACACTATATCAGTTCCATCTTCCCTAACAATTTGGTACACACCTTTCTCTCCTTGCTTGATGATCTTATAAGTAGCTATACTTGGGGGTTTCATAGCAACAGGAACTGGATTAACAGGAATATTAGTACCTGAAATAGGATCAGCATCTTTACTAGCTTTAGATTCATCCTCATCAGTCTTTTTTAGAATGTAATCCTTTCCTAGTATTGCTTCTCCTCTTTCAGTCTTCTTGGTCGACTCATCATCTTTGCTTCATTACTCCTTTAGTCTTTTTGACGTCTTCCTTGTTTGAAGTTTCTTCACCAAATCTTTTCAGACTCTGTCTTTTGTAGCTTTTTAAAATTTATAGTGAGCAAAAATTCAACTGCTTAACAGCTTATCAAATGCTTCTTTACTTCTTCAAAACTTAAATTTCTTCACTGAGATAGCTTCCATGTCCCCTGATCTTTTCAAGTAATTCTCATATATGTTCCAGCTTGTGATTGGGTCATGGGTTCTATTGCTTTTAGCTCGTGCTCTTTCTTCTGCAAAATTGTTTCTTCCTTTGATTATACTAGCTCAACCATCTTCTTTGCAAAGTTTTCTCCTTGTAAGCCACTTCCTAGCACACTCTTTGACAACTCTGCATTAGCTTCAATTTTTGCTCTAATAAGATCCCAATATTCATCTGTGTAATGCTGAGCTTCAAATTAAACTTGAGCTCTTCTTTCTTTTGTTGCTATTTACTTCTTTGTTTTTCTTCTGCAATTCTTTGTGTAAGAGAGATCCAAGTGTACTTGTTAGCCTCTTCTTTTTCTCCAAGTATCCAATCTGTTAGCTTCAGATAGGACTAGCTTCCTCCTGTAGAATTTGTTTCCTTAGTCTTCTTAGGAGCTTTTTCTTCAATGATCATAGGGAAGGGGGGGGTCCTTTTTTTTCCTTCTCTTTGGCCTTATCAGGGGAAGGAAGAAGGAATGGACTTGTTAATACTGTCAGTACTAACTTGCCCACTAACAGTACTAACTTTAATACTGCCAGTATTAACTCCTTCAGCATACCCAGTACTAACTTCTTCTTGAAAATCCAAGCTAGTGACAACCTTCTTTCCCTTAGTCTCTTTCCTTCTCTTATACCTCCTTCCCTTATCTATTGACTTTGGCTTTTGAGAAGCAACCCTGGAGAGAGTTTTAGCTGCTTCTAATGTAGTAGGGCTTATGTCTTCAACTTGTTCCTCCCCTGAAGCATTGACAGTAGTCTTAGAAGGAGTAACCAGCCCTTGTACCAAAGAAACTAGAGGATCATCTTGACTTTTCCTCCCCTGATCCTCAGGTTCTTCCTCTTCAGAGTCTGAGAAGACCACATTTTTCCTCTTCAAAATACCTTCCAGCTTCTTCACCTTCTTGACCAACTTCACAATAGCACTCCCCATTGTCAGCTTGGTTTGCTTGAGATCCTTTTCCAGACTATCAACTCTTGTCATTAATTGAGGAACTAATTGAAGCAAATCATCCACAGTCATCTGTTCTTGGGCATGCTCTTGTGGGGGTGAGAAGTGTTGGTGTGCAGGAGATGGTTCCTCAAAAGTGTGCTCCATAGGTTCAGGGTCAGTTTCAGGGATAGGTGTAGGTGTAGATGCAGGGATAGGAGTAGGTATAGGTGGTGGAGATTGTTCTGGTGGTAAAGATGTAGATGGTACTGGAATTGTGGATGATGATGGTTGAGATTGAGCCACATCAGGATGTTCTTGACCTGCACTTGGATTAGTAGTAGCAACAAGCAGCATAGCAGGCAACAAAGGTCTTGGTGCCCCTCTAAAACCCCTTTTCATATTCCCAAAAATCTTTTTGGTCAGGGTCACAGCCAGATAAGGGTGTTTGTTTTCCGTTTGAATTTCCAAAATCAGTTGCAGAAAACGAGGATACATCAAAAACTTTGTTTTGCTTTTTAAGTTTGCCACCATGCCATCAAAAATTAGTTTTGAAAAATTATAAACTCTGCCAGTGGAAAGACAAATCAAAGCAGTAGCAATATTGCTACCAAATTGATCCCATCCACCACTTTTAGAGCTTATACAATGCAAAATATGGTGGACTAAAAATCTCCATTGGGGTGTGAAAAAGCTTTTCCAAAAGGTAAAAGATCCGTCTGTAGGATACCCCATATGCCCCATCCCCTCAAAAATCTCATTATTTGGCAACATTGTAATCCCTGAAGCATCTGCTAATTGAAGCTTATGTCTAATAGATGCCTCAGTGATTGTATATACAATGGTATCAATAGTTGCCTGTAATTCTAGAGTCCCATCAGCAAGAGTGTTGGCAGTAGCAGTCTGCCAAAACTGTTTGACTAGGGAATCATAAATAGTAGGATTAGTAGTTAAAGCATACCTGAGGTTGGAACCTCTTAGAAAATCCACTATCTTTGCAAACCCCACACTTTCATCAGGCTTGCGCAAGAACCCCACTTGATTATGTTTGTCGCAGTATTTTAATTGAGCCATGAATCGAAAGTAGTAATACAAGGTAGTGATTTGAACTGAAAATTTACTGGGTTTAGGTACGAGTGAGGTTATAGATGCTGGTAGCAAGATAACTGACTATATTCTTTATAAAAATAAAGAAGATTTTTACTTTGCAAAAAGGAGATAACAATAAACAGATAAGTGTGAAAAAGAAATCAAACATTATCTATATATAGCTTCTCTTTTTAACAACAATAGCACCGTAAAAATCTGTAATGGTAACATTTAAACAGTGTTTAAGTAGAGAAAGTCAATTTTCCCGCAACCAGCACTAACAATAACCTACCAGTATTAAAATTTACACTACCAGACTTAACTTTGGTCAACTAGAATTAATTATGATACAACCCGAATTAACTCTTTTTCAACCAGAATTAAGTATTTACTGAATTAAGACCTTATCACACCTGCCTTACATATGCAAATCCATGCTATTCCTGCAAGAATTAGACTAAAACAAATAAAAACATGCTGCAAGAGTTTGTATAGACATAATTGACTTAAACTAACTACCCGAATTAATACTACTAACTACCAGAATTAATACTACTAACTACCAGAATTAATACTATTAACTACGCAGTAATAAATATTACATAAGCCAGATTTTAGTTTTTAAACTAACTACCAGAATTTAACCAAACGATACATTTAGCCTCCCCTTAAATGTAGCTATGAGTTTACCATCCCAATACTAACCACTAAGTAATTAAACCGTGGTCCATCAAAAGGTTTAGTCAATAGGTCAGCTACATTTAAGTCTGTGTGAATTTTCTCCACACTAATGAGCTTCTTCTCATAACAATCTCTTATAAGATGGTGGCGTATTTCTATGTGCTTTGTCTTGGAATGATACACTGGGTTCTTCACAATGCAGATTGTGCTTTCATTATAAATGTGGATTTTGGTATTCATGAAATTGAAACCATAGTCCGGTAGTTGATTTTGAACCCACAATACTTGTCCACAACAATTTGCAGCAGCTACATATCCAGCTTCAGTTGTAGAAGTAGCCACTATATCTGTTTCTTGCAGCCATGAGATAAGTCTTTGTCTAAGAAATTTGAAAACCACCTGTCATGGATTCCCTGTCAAGGTTGGCCCACCATAGATCCCTGTCCGAGATAGCTGTCCAGTTCCAAAAGGGATCGCTAGGATACAAAAGCCCAAATGGAGGTTTGCCCTAAGGTACTTAAAGATTCTCTTTACAGCATTGAGATGTGAAGTCTTGGGAGTGACCTAGAAACCAGGAACAAACACATAACCTCATACATTATGTCAGGCCCTACGAGGGCAGATTAAATACAGGAGTAGAACCTATCATGGATCTGTAAAGTGCACACCCACATCAACAAGCTTTCTATCTTTTGTCAATGCCACTTTGGTCTCCAAGGGGGTGATTTTTTGCGAGTTTTTACATTTACAAGATCAAATTTCTTAGTATCTTAGCTACATACTTGTCCTGAGATATAAAGATTCCTGCCTTGTTCTGTTTGACTTGTAATCCTAAGAAAAATGTGAGTTCTCCCATAGAACTCATCTGAAATCTGCTTTTCATCAAGGCTTCAAACTCATCACACCAAGACTTAAGGCTTCAAACTCATCACACCAAGACTTGTTGGTAGAACCAAAAATGATATCATCCACATACACTTGAACCAGCATGATATCCTTTTTGTCTCTTTTAATGAATAAAGTCTTGTCAATTGTGCCCCTCTTGTATCCATGCTTCTCTAGGAATGTTGATAAAGTAGCATACCAAGCTCTAGGGGCTTGGTGCAGTCCATACAAAGCTTTGACCACCTTATAAACCTTTGTAGGATGATCAGGATCAACAAAACCAGGAGGTTGTGATACATAAACCTCTTCATCTATAGTGCCATATAGAAAAGCACTTTTAACATCCATTTGGTATACTATGAACCCCATAAATGAGGCAAAGGCCAAAAATAACCTGATAGCTTCTATTCTTGCCACAGGAGCAAAAACCTCATCATAGTCAATACCTTCTTCCTGTGTGTACCCTTGGGCCACCAATCTTGCTTTATTCCTCACAACCACACCTCTTTCATCTCTTTTATTTCTGTAGACCCACTTGGTGCCAATCACCTTCATTCCATGAGGTAGATCTACAAGAACCCATACTTGTTGTAGCTTGAACTGTAACAGTTCTTCTTGCATGGCTTAAACCCAACTGTCATCTTGTAAAGCTTTAGCAATCTTCTTAGGTTCCTCCTGAGATAGCGATCTTTGTGATTGTTTCTTTGCTGCTTTTGAATATGACTGAGAAGAGCATGAGCTCCTGATTTGTTCTGCACTTTGCTCCTTGTTTGCACAGCTGACTTAGGATCACCAAGTATTTGACTTTTTGGGTGAATACTATGAATCCTAAGTGTAGGAGTAGGACTGACTTCAATTTCTGTAGGAAGACTGTTGAAGTCAGTTATCACACCCTCCTCATCATAAGATGCCTCATCAAAAATCCCTGTCTCAGGCTTGTGAAAGATTTCTAGCTCTGGCATAAGTGAATCATCATGATCAAGCCTACCAGTATTAACTGTCTGACTACCAGTATTAACTGAAGAAGTACTGGTAGTGTTGTTTTCAGGGACTGTCCCTAAATGCTTTAGGGCAACTTCATCCAACTCTCTTCTAAAAGCTTGAATCTTAGGATTGTCTTCTAAAGAGTCAGTAGAGGAATCCTCTTTCTTTTTTGGAGGTTCTGGCAAGGTCTCCTCTTTCTTTAAATTTGTGGAAGATGTCTGATTCGTCAAATAGTATATACTTATATAGCAACCCTAATACATATCCTGACCGAATGCCCTTGACCAAGGCAAAAGGTCAAATTCCATAAAAGGATAAAATACACAAGATAGAATCAATTATA
>BQNB010032988.1:2029-14274 GCA_026074375.1 Tanacetum coccineum | reverse complement strand
AACGCACAACGCCCTTCTATGGCGATACCTTGAGCAATACCATAATCTCGACTTCAAATTCCAATGGCTTAGATCTTCTATCCGCTTAGCTTTTCTGGCGACTACGGGCAGTTAACAAGCGATTCTTAATTTGAACAATATTTTTCATCATTTCCCGAATCAATTCTGGACCGGTGAGTTGGCTATCTCCAAGCTCACTCGAGCAGACTGGTGATCTATATTTCCGTCCATACAAAGCCTAAAATGGCACGGCGTTGATACTCGCTTGATAACTATTGTTGTAAGAGAACTCGACCAATGGCAGATGTCGATCCCAACTACTTCCAAAGTCGATCACACAGGCACACAACATATCTTCAAGTGTTTGTATAGTCTTCTCGCTTTGACCGTCCGTTTGAGGGTGGTAAGCGGTACTCATATCCAAATTTATCCCTAACGCCTTCTGAAGTGATCTCCAAAATCTAGACGTAAAATGACTGTCTCTATCGGAAATGATAGAAATAAGAACACCATGTCTACACACAATTTCCTTTAAATAAAGTTGCGTGAGTTTCTCCATAGTATCAGTCTTCTTCGTTGGTAGGAAATGAGTTGATTTGGTCAGTCAATCGACAATGACCCATATCGTATCGTACCTACTTGGCGTCCTCGGAAGCCCAAAAACAAAATCCATAGTGATCTGTTCCCATTTCTAAACAGGAATCTCAGGTTGTTGCAGTAGTCCAGACGATTTTTGATGCTCGGCTTTAACTTTTGCACAAGTCAAACACTTGCTAACATATGTGGCAATATCAGCTTTCATATTCGGCCACCAATACAATAGCTTCAAATCTTGATACATCTTATCAGATCCTGGATGGATAGAAGACTTGGACTTATGCGACTCGTGCATAATCAATTCCCTTAATCCACCGAATCGTGACAACCAAACACGATTTCCAAAACAACGAGTCCCATCAGGGCGAAACTCAAATATTTGCTTAATCAATATTCCCAAAATTTTAGCCCCCACATTCTTCTTTTTCGTTGCCTCCTTCTGAGCATCGAGAATCTGTTAGTTAGATTGTTATGAACAGTCATCACCAAAGCTCGAACACGCTATGGTTTAATCCTTTCCTTCCGACTTAAGGTGTCAATCACTACATTCGCTTTCCCCGGATGATATTGAATCTCACAATCATAATCGCATAGAAGCTCAATCCACCTTCGTTGTCTCATGTTTAGCTCTTTCTAATTGAGAATGTACTGAGGACTTTTATGATCAGTGAAAACCACACACTTTGTCCCGTAAAAATAATGTCTCTACAACCTAAGAGCTAAAACAACGGCTCCTAACTTCAAATCATGAGTGGTGTACAAGGGTTTTATTTGGATGGTTAGCTAATCATTGTAATTAGCTAAAAGAATAATTAATATGTTAAATGCATGGGCTAATTTGAGTTAAATCCTAATATGCCTCTTTATCACATAAAAATACCAATATCACGCGAACATGATCTCACTGCGGTCTCGTAATGATTTCAAGCACAAGTTCTAGAATCAATAAATCATCGGCACACTCATAAACAACGGAATGAAGCATAAAATATTTATGCTATATACATGCTCAAAATCCTCACATATTTACTACGTGTTATAAAATGCAAGAAATGTTAACATCCCAATTCTCTAACAATCGGAGACAACATCCTCTGATTCAAAAACTTATTTATTTACTAAGTTTTATTCTAATATATTACCCTAAGTGGCAAAAGAATTTAAAAATAAGATTAGATTTTTAGATTACCGAGGGCGAAAAAAAGTTTAATTTCCATAAAAATGAGTCTTATTTTTCCAATTTATTCCCCCCCCCACACTTAAGTTTAGCAATATGCATAATAAAAAACAACTTAAAAGTAGGACAAGCGGAAAAAATAATTATAAGAGAGACGAGACTTCTCGGGGATCATAAGTGCTCGGTTGAATTCTAAAATATACGGCACGAAACAGAACGCCGAGCATGTGAATTCAACCACATAAAATATACCGATCCAAATAAATATATCCCCACGTATACGACTTTATCCGACCAACCACCACCTGCTTTATTAAATCTGCAAAATAAACTAAACTACAAAAACCGTAAAAATACAAAAAAAACACTTTCGTAGACACCACAATTTCATTTAGCGTATGCAACAAGCCTTTAAACCCCTCGTTGTCCAGAGTGGATGACTTATAATGTCGTGAGGGCTTCCAACGAACACACCCACAAAGTTCATTGAATTTCTTTTTGAAAACAATAGCAAAGCATGGCGCGCATAGTACTTCGAATACTGCTAAGTTTATTCGTTTTATATATTTTAGTTTTTTTGTAGGTTTATTATTATTACTGTTATTATTATTATTATTATTATACTATAACTAGGATTCTATTTACCTAACCTAATGTCATTAATATCATTATCATTAATGATATTAATATCATTAATGATATTAATGATAATATCATTAATATTCTATTATTATTATTATTATTATTTACTATTACTATTATATGTATCATTATATTTGATTTAAGACTCTTTAATGATACGGTTCAAGTGGGAATGATCTACTTTTAAACGTTAAGGGTATGGTATTTTTGGTATGTACTCACGGAATAGATATTCTTTTGTTTTTACCACGTGATTGTCCCTTTTCGATGTATTAATAGGTTTATCATTTTTGATTTTATTGTTAACGCTGATAGGAGGAAGTGGATCATTTTGAATTTTCGAAGGATTATCAGACTTTCCACTCATGGTGAATATGACATTCACTTGCTCAGTTTGAGCCGGAGGAGGTGGGTTAGTTAGATTAGTTCGTTCAGAAGGGATGTTTTGAGATTTTAACCACTCATCTATTTTTATTTTCATATATTTATAGATAGTTTGGAAATTCTTTTTGTTTTGTTTCATCGTTATAATCATATCGTTAACATTGTTCTTGATAAACATATTAGTAACTCTTTGACCATCCAAGAATTTAGTGATTGATTTTTCAAGATCTGTTTTAGATTGAGCTTCTTGGTTGATGGTTTTAGACTTTTTGTTGGGTAAAAGAACGGTGGTTTTATCATCGACTATGTCAAAAAGTTTATCATGAACAATTCTCATGCTATAGATACAACTTTTGAAATGTTTGAGATCAAATTTCACATCGCTAATCAATTCTGCGAGCGACTTCTCAGAATCATTTTTTGATTGGGGTTGTTCAGGGTTGGTGAGAATATGAATCATGAGAATTCTGATTTTGATAACCGTCATATCGGATGTAATTATCTTCATGACGTTCACACATCGTCGTGTCTTCATTCATGTGGTTTTTAGAATTACCTCCACAGTTATTATAATTATTACGCAGCTCATGCATCTCTTGTTTTAAGCTCTGGAATTGATAATGCATTTTTATAGTTAGAGCTTTCTATTTCTTCATTAATCGAGAATTATCATTATTATTACTTCCATCGGCGAAAGAAACTAATTTTTGATGATGTTCGTTTTTAGATTAGGTGGATCAATCAAGTTTGAAAAGGACTTTGTCCTCAAGAAATTGAAAAGCTTGATTTGTAGTTTTGTAGAGGAAGATTCCTTCGGCTGCTATGTCAAGGATTCCTTGAGTGGGTTCGGGACTTTTGGTGCAACTTTTTTTCTAGCAATCTGAATTTCGGTACAGGAGGGTTAAGGACTTTTGGTGATCGATTTCAGTTGTTAGTAGGTATACAATTGTTGTTTGGGATACACGTAAAGTAGGACTAGCATCCGGGTGTACTTGTTAGACGTGTTTGTGTGAGCACTCGTAAAGGTGACCACTTAGTCACTAGTTTCTAGTCTTGTTCTCGATGTCTGGTTACTTTTGGTAGTTGACATAAAAGTAATGTGTTCCTAGTTGTATTTTCATGCCCTTATTATGTGTATAAGTATGTTAATGATTATATAGAATAGAATCTATCTTCTGCGTACTCAAATGGTTAAATGGTTAACTTGATGTTAAATTCCAATAGTGGAAACATAAGCACATATCAACTTGGTTCTTCTCAGTCATTTATAATTACATAAGATTTTAAACACGCTAGGGCTGCAGAAATTGATATTTTATTTTATTGTTTTTATGAAAATTATGGCAACGACATGGAACAACTATATGCAATCTTTGCCATGAAATAAGAATAAACAACCTAGAATCAGACACAAATGTATATTGAAAAAAAGAAGAATAGGATCATAAATTAAATGTTAATAAGACAGCCATGATGAATCATCTACTCTTCTTATTTTATCTTGGCTATAAGACTCATGCAATCATGTTATATATGGATGTGTCGATACTAGGCACTTTAGCAGAGAAACCAGTGAGAGTCTTAGGTTCTCCAATTGGGGAAGACACTTTTTGTAAACTCGACCGAGGCATTATGTGCTTTTACTGTTTACATATTAGAGTTTGTTCCTTAATTTTAATCATTTTCTATAGTTGTTTTAATTGCTTTTATTTGGATATGTCTTGTGCTAGTCAATAAATTGCAAAAAGACTTTTATGAAACTCTTAAAACCGACTAATACCTTATATCAATTAAATTCTTAGATGTAACATTGTCTAGTATTCAGGCATACTCCTTGTGATTTGTATGCGTGTTTTTTTTGCGAAACCGTGGTTTTTAAGACAATTAATACGGACATACACATTGAAATTTGAACTTCCTTGATTGAAGGCTTTAAGTTATAACATGCGCATATATGGGGTTAACGTTGAATCTTTTAATTTTCTCAAACTGCCACACTATCTACATGCATCGGCGATATGGGGAATTATTGGAATTACTAAACTTGTGTTTTTTAGACCAAGACCAAGTAGGAGTACAATATAGGGTTTGATCAATTTGTAATCCCACCATATTGGCAACAATAAAACTAATGTTAACAAAAGGGTTTTCTTAACATACAAATAGCATCATTGTCAATTGGAAGTACGGCTCACCCATTATGGACAAACTACAAGAGAAGTTTAAGGCGGGTAGAAGTAAGATTCCCCAAATGAAGTCAGGTTTTTAATACGTTTTGCGCTGACCTGTTTCTCCGCTTTTTTGTGCATCCTAAATGGAGCTACCGTGAACATTTGACAAAATGATGTCTATACCAAAAAGGTTAACAAAATGTTTTCTTAACTTTGTGCTACAAGTTGTTTTGCATGCTTCTTGTACACAATTTTGTCACATTTATATGTATACCCTTATATGAAATTTTAAGTCTATGCCAATCACAACTAGAACACGTGCATTTGGCTTGACCTCTCTGGTCAGACCTCAGGTCCTTGCAAACCCATGGTCAGACCTTTGTTAATTTTCACACATTCTGTTTTGGCAGACTTAAATCGAGTTACCTGGTTAGACCTCGGACCCGAGGCATTAGATGAGACCAAATATACTTTTGACATTACTATAAGAGTTACTAATGTCACTAGTCTCATAAATCTAAGAGTTGCATTCCATGCAATTAACACTCGTCGCTTACCTCTTACCCTATTTGTTTACACGTTGGTCAGACCTTCTATAATAAGTGGGAGGTCAAGTTGGATCTTAGTCTTATTAGTAATTAATTGGGTAGTTAATTCTCTTAAGAATTTAATTATCGACAATACTAATATTTGAACTTTTTCTAATTGTAGATGACAACCTCATCAGCTAACAATTCAGTCTTCAGGGGCTTCTTCGAGAAGCAAAAACTGACTGGACCTAACTTTATTGATTGATATCGACAACTTAGGAATGTACTATCAATTAAGAATAAGTTGAATTACCTAGAGCAACCATTTCCTCCTGCTTCTGTAGCACCTGCAGGTCAGCAAGTTGCTCCTGAAATCCTTGCAGCTCATACTGCTTGGGTGAAAGGATCAAAAGATATTGCTGGACTCATGCTCATGACCATAGATTCAGAGATCCAACAAAATCTAGAAAACCTCCATGCTTATGACATGCTACAGGAGTTGAAGACTCTGTTTATTCAACAAGCTGAGCAGGAGCTTCTTCAGACTAAGCGAGATTTTCACTCTTGCAAACAGGAAGAAGGGCAGTCAGCTAGCTCGTATGTTCTGAAAATGAAGGGCTATATTGACAATCTAGAGCGTTTGGGGTACCCCGTGACACTAGGCCTTGTTATGAGTCTTATTTTAATTAGTCTACGCAAGGAATTTAATGGGTTTGTACAGAATTATAATATGCATAGCCTGGGAAAGACAGTTAACGAGTTGCATGGTATCCTAAAGCTCCATGAGCAAACTCTAGCTCTGCCCAAAAACAACGCTCCTGCTGTCTAAAAAGGTAAAAAGCATAAAAAACCGCAACCCTAAATAGCTGTCAGGGGACAAAATTAAGGGAATGGGAAAAATAAGCACGCTTATGCTCCCAAGCCCAAGATTCCCCCTCCACCCAAGAGGGAAGATCCCGCAAAGGACTCAATCTGTCATGAGTGTGGTGAGACAGGACATTGGAAGAGGAACTGTCCTCAGTACTTAGCCGAGTTGCTAAAGAAGAAAAAGAACGCAGCCTCTGGAGCTGGTGGTGGTTCAGGTATCTTCGTTATAGAACTCAATACTTTCCTTAATAGATCATGGATCTATGACACTGGTTGTGGTACTCATATTTGTAATACAACGCAGGGTCTAAGGGCAAGTAGGAAACTGAAGCCGGGGGCTCTTAGCTTGTACGTGGGCAATGGTCAACGTGAAGCTGTGGAAGCAATTGGCAACTTTGATTTATCTCTCCCTAGCGGATTAGTTATTGTTTTGAACAATTGTCATTATGCTCCTTCTATTACTAGAGGAGTAATTTCAGTTTCCCGTTTGTACGAAGATGGTTTTATTAACCGCTTCGTGAATAATACAATTCAAGTTTCTAGGAATAACATGGTTTATTTTAGTGCTATCCCAAGGGATGGTATTTTTGAAATTGATTTGTCTAATTCTTATGCAAATGAAAGTTCTATATATACTGTAAGCAACAAAAGAGCCAAGCTAGACTTGGACTCTGCTCTCTTGTGGCATTGTCGTCTTGGACACATCAGCAAGAAACGCATTGAAAAGTTGCAACACAATGGACTTCTCAATTCAACTGACCTTAGAGCTTTTGAAAAATGCGTCCCTTGTATGTCTGAAAAGATGGCAAGAAAACCTTACACACATCAAGTGGAAAGGGCCAAAGACTTACTTGGACTAATACACACCGATGTATGTGGCCCATTTAAGATCACTTCAAAGCAAGGAGCAAGCTACTTCGTCACTTTCACTAACGACTTTAGTTGTTATGGTTATGTTTACTTGTTAAAGCATAAACATGAAGTGTTTGAAACTTTCAAAGTGTTTCAAAAGGAAGTAGAAAATCAAATCGGTAAGACCATTAAATCACTACGTTCTAATCGTAGGGGCGAATATATGAGTCAAGAGTTTTTGGATCATCTAAAAGATCATGGGATTATCGCACATCGTACTCCTCCTTACACTCCACAACACAATGGTGTGTCGGAGAGGAGAACAGAACCCTACTAGATATGGTTCGATCCATGATGAGTCAAACAACTCTTCCAAACTCCTTTTGGGATTATGCTCTTGAGACTGCTGCACGCATTCTCAATATGGTTCCAACTAAGAAGGTTGAAAAGACACCATACGAAGTATGGCATGGGCAAGCCCCTAAGTTGTCTTACTTAAAAGTCT
This sequence comes from Tanacetum coccineum, assembly GCA_026074375.1. Taxonomy (NCBI): domain Eukaryota; kingdom Viridiplantae; phylum Streptophyta; class Magnoliopsida; order Asterales; family Asteraceae; genus Tanacetum; species Tanacetum coccineum. The sequence goes on along the minus strand of BQNB010032988.1, from coordinate 6,549 downwards.
GGGGTTGTGAGGCACTTGTTAAGCGAGATACTCTTACCAAGCCTGACAAGTTAGAACCCAGGTCTATTAAATGTATCTTCATAGGATACCCAAAGGAAACAATGTGTTATTCTTTCTACTACCTACCCGAGAACAAAGTCCTTGTTGCTCGGAATGCTAAATTCCTAAAGAATAGTCTTATAAATCAAGAAGCAAGTGGGAGTCTAAAAGATCTTGAAATTATTCAAGAAGAAGATACGCATCCTTCTATAGACACTAGCTTAAATCATGAAAAAGATTATCTAGAAATAGATGAACCTCAAAGTGATATCGTTCCCATTCGTAGGTCCACAAGGACACGATGTCCCACATATCGTATGTGTTTATACATCGATGCTGAGGAACATGAGTTAGGGGATCTCAGTGAACCTGCTAACTATAAAGCTGCATTGTTAGACTCTGAGTCTGATAAATGGCTTAATGCTATGAATGTGGAAATGCAATCCATGAAAGACAACGAAGTTTGAGTCTTAGTTGAACTTCCTCCTAATGGCAAAACCGTTGGTAGCATGTGGCTCTTTAAGAAAAAGACCGACATGGATGGAGCTGTACACACCTATAAAGCTCGTCTTATAGCGAAGGGCTATACTCAAACCCTAGGGATTGATTATGAGGAAACATTCTCTCCTGTTGCATACATTAGGGCTTATAGTTATAGTCGCGTACTATGACTATGAGATTTGGCAAATGGATGTCAAAACTGCCTTCCTTAATGGATATCTCAATCAAGAGGTTTATATGGAGCAACCTAAAGGTTTTGTCAATCCAAAATATCCAAACCGGGTATGCAAGCTGAAGCGTTCCATTTATGGGGTTAAGCAAGCATCAAGGCAATGGAATAAGCGTTTTGATGATGAAATAAAGAAATTTGGTTTCAGTCAAAATGCTGATGAGCCATGTGTATATCTAAAAGCTAGTGGAAGTAATGTCACTTTCCTAATCTTGTATGTCGATGACATATTGATCATGGGAAACAACATTCCAATGTTACAAGATGTAAAATACTACCTTGGAAAGTGTTTTGCTATGAAAGATTTAGGTGAAGCTGCATATATTCTTGGAATCAAGATCTAAAGAGATAGATCACGACGATTAATTGGCTTATGTCAAAGTGCTTATATCAAAAAAATCTTAAAGCGTTATCACATGGAGAATTCCAAACGTGGAAGTATCCCTATGCAAAAAAAGCTTAGATTGAGTAAATCACAAGGTACTTCAACACCTGCTAAGTTAAAGCGCATGCAAAATGTTCCATATGCCTCGGCTGTGGGTTCTATTATGTATGCTGTGAGATGTACTCGCCCTAATGTTGCGTTCGCTCAGAACATAACAAGCCGATTCCAACAAAATCCAGGTGATCTTCACTGGACTACTATTAAGAACATTCTGAAGTATCTCAGGAATACTAAAGATATGTTTCTAGTTTACAGAGGTAATCTAAAATGAGAGCTTATGATTTCTTGCTACACTGATGCTGGATATCTGAAGGACGTTGATGACCTCAAGTCTCAGACTGGATATGTGTTCGTTTTGAATGGAGGTGTTGTTGATTGGAAGAGTGCCAAGCAAAGCATTTTCGCTACTTCATCTGCAGAAGCTGAGTATATTGCTGCCTTTGATGCTTCTAAGGAAGCCGTATGGGTTAGGAAATTCATTTCTGGGCTCGGTGTTGTTCCCACAATTGAAAAACCCATTAATATGTATTGTGATAATACTGGAGCAATCGCTATAGCTAATGAATCTGGAATCACTAAAGGTGCTAGACATTTCCGTGCCAAAGTTCACTACCTTCGTGAAGTTATTGAATTTGGTGACATAAAGTTAGAAAAAGTTCACACAGATGACAACTTAGCTGATCCGTTTACAAAAGCGTTGGCTTTTCCAAAGCATTCAGAACTTACTAGGAATATTGGAATGCTTCCAGCTAGTAGTCTCATGTAAATCTGTGTTTATTAGTTATTTGGATAATTGGGATTGTAAGACAATTTTATTTTCTGATGAATAAAGATACGAGGTATTTGTTATCATTCATATAACAATTGTTTATCCTATATTTGCATATTTAATCCTTGAATGATTTATCATTCTAAATATGTCCATTGTCGGTTAACAGTATGGGAGTATTGTTACATAAGGCAAATGTGAGTGTTGGTTATATTCTTTGAATATATGGATGGTTCCCACCAAACTCATATGTTACTCACAAGGGATGCGTATTGGACACCCCAACCTTCGAAAATTACTTTATGGATCCGTTGTCATAAGTAAAATTTCAAAAATGGTTAGTTAAGTCATCCTTAGACTTGAGAATACAAACAAGTTCTGGTATGTGTGGATATCACTTTTTAATTCTAAGTCAAACGTTATCCTGAAAATGGTAGTTATAAAGACTATTATTGGAAGTGATGTGAAGCAGCATTCACAACACTTGTATTCAACAAAGAATTTGTTCCTCCACTTGATGTGCATAATAATACCTTGGCGCCTCTCTAGAATTGTTTAGTCGAACCCAAAGGGTAATGCAATATGATTCTTGATTACATTTGGTATCTCTGTATTGAATTCTATAACGAGAATCTAAATGGTTAAACTATATGGAATGAGTTAGGATCCATATCCATGGTTTAACGGTATTTGAACAAAGGGATGATTATAGCAAGAGATAAAATAACCATGCTACTGAGAATGTTTATGAAACTTGATCTCAGACACTTCTGGTTTTAAAAACGAATGTGAGTGTTGCTAGACGTTTCCGTCGTTAGTGTATGGGCTATCTGCTACTCCAACTCCCAAGTGGGAGCTGTTGGATTGAATGGTAGTTGGATAGCAATGCATGACTAGAAGTGTGTGAGCCTATTGGGGGCACACACGAAAAACATTTAGAGTACGTTATGATACTTCACGTTAAAGCTTCTATATGTAAACCTTTGGACAAGAATCGAACTAGACAAAGCTCATGAGTGACCTTATCCCTATGACCGGCTGTGAGAAGGTTCTAGAGGGGTTTGAAAGTGTCTAGGTTCATTAAGGAAGATAAGAATTGAAAGAGTTTTGATAAGACTTAAGCACAAAGAGTTTTAGCCTTATCATATAAGGTGTTTTAGCCTTATCATGAGTTAAGGGCTTGAGGCTATAAAAGCCACCCCTCTCCAGCTCATTTGGGACGTGAGATTCAATAAACAAAACCCTAAAATTCTGCCTTTCCTTCTCCTAATCACAAAACAGCCAAAATCAAACCATTTGTCAAAACAGTTTTGATTTTCGGTGATCCCAAAAACCTCCTGTTCAATTTCGGTTAACTCTTTTAGGGTTAAACCACTTGTGATTCGATCCCAAGTTTGTTCCAGAGGGTTAAATACATTGGTTTACATATTGTCAAGGTGTGACAATAATTGGATTCGAGCTAGGGGTTGTAGATCTCTATTTCGGTGGTACTGTAGCAAGGGTCAACCGAATTCGGTGAAACTCTTGTGTTCATCATCTGATTTTCGGTTCTCAAGTACAAGAGTGGTTTTGAGGCTTTATTCAGGGGTGATTATATTACAAGTGTTGTTTGGGTTATACGTGAAGTAGGACTAGCATCCGGGCGTGCTTATTTATGTATTTGTGTGGGCACTCGTAGATGTGACAACTTAGTCACTTGTTTCATAACCATTTGCTGTTGACTTCAAGGGTATGTCTCTATTTACTTTTCATGTTCCTTAATTTGTTTATTTATTGTGTGTTAATTATATGAACCAAACTAGATCCATATCCGCTGCGTACTCGTACGGTTAATGGTTAACTGATTATCAAATTCAAACAATTGCCGTCTCCTATTAAACAGGCTTATTTATAAGGGTTAATAATATTTCTGCCCCAATTAGGCAAGCCTGCTCCAAGAAATGCCTCAAAATTATATCATTTTGCCAATTGCCTTATGCGACTATGCAACTTCACTCATATATTGTGACATGTGTCCCTCGCCCAACTAATCATTAGAAAGACACATGTGTAAGAGTCAAGTACAAATGTATAAGGTACTTTCTTATGCGACATACATAGTACCTTTTATGCGATTTATAGTTTTTATTATTTTTTTTAAAAAGTCTAAAAAAAATAAAAATTATTCTTGTTTTAAACTTATGCAACTTGTACTTCCACTAACTAATATTTTATGCGACTTGATAATTCTAACAGTGTTTTTATACTTTTAAATAAGACTTTAAACTTATTCGACTTTTCTTTTTTACTTAGTTTTTTTATGCGAATTGTATTTTGAATATTTTTATTAAAATAACATTAAAAGAAAACATAATTACCAAGAAAAAAACACGCACTCAAACACACACTTGAACCATCATTCATTTAAACAAACAATCTCTCCCCGCCACAATCGTACCACCGTCTTTCGCCACAACAATCGCGGCCCTCCGTCGCTCACCACCACTATCGCGTCACCGTCGTCGTCTCTTACCACCGCTGTCGTCAAATTTATCATG
>BQNB010032987.1:0-52714 GCA_026074375.1 Tanacetum coccineum | reverse complement strand
CATTCTCATAGTTTAAATCTTAGTTTTAATCTATTTTATATAAACTGTCATAAAAAACTAAAAAATATTAGCATAGTTCTTAGTTTTTAGTTTCTAGCTTATTTGCTTACTAATATAAGTTCATTAGGGTTGTCATAAGCTATGCATAATCTGGTATTTGAGTTTCGTTCACTAGATCTGTTTTTCATAAGCCAAAAATAAGATTTTTGATGTTAAAAGGGTGTTTGGCACAATAGTACTATCTATAAGTTAGTACTGTTTGTGGTTTTGTGGTTTTTGGAATTTGATTCAAAGCTCTCATTTAAGCTTGTTAAAGTAGTTTTTATAAGTGTTAGATATTAGAAAAAGACTCGGTCACCCCATGTATTTTACTGTTCATTATAGCTCGTAGTTTAATAGGTAAACATATGACTTTCGGTATTGAACCGGGTACTAATACCCGGTGTATTGTAAGAACTATAAATACCTCTTCCAACTTTGGAAGAGGTAAGCATCTAGTCATTTTACACACACTCTTAAGTGTGTTTTTATTAGTTTCTCTCTCAACAATTCTCTCTCTAACTTTCTCTCTCTAGATCTCTCTAGATCTATACATGTTTGTGTGAATTAGGGAACCTACAATTGGTACCAGAGCCTAAGTGGATTCGTGATTGATTCGTGTGTGGTTAATAAACCAAATTTCGTGGCTTATTTTGGCTTAGAAAAGCCCACGGCTCAAAGAGCTTAATTTGGGCTTATTACTTGGTTAATCTTGTGGTTTTTCTTGCCATATAAGCTCAAGAAGTTATATTGTTGCTAATACAAGTGATCAAAAAGCCTCAAGTTCGATTTCAAAGAATAAAAGGTTCGAATTTTTAAGTGTTCTTCGTGGAGAGTTGCTTCGTTTTTGAAGATCCACAAAGAAATACATGTTATTGGATGTTTAATCTTCAAATACCATCTTAGTATTACATGTTTCTAGCTTATTTTCGTGGATAATAAGCTTATTTGGCTTGAGTTGGTTGAATTCGAACTAATGTTCTTCGTGGAGGTTTGAGTATTTTATTATACTCTAACCGGCGGTTTGACAAAAGGTAGGGACAAGATCCGGAAATTTAGGAAAAAGTCAAAGGCGAGTTGCCAAAAGTCAATGGCGAGTTGCTTGTTCGCGGCGGTTTACACAGGATAGTGGCGAGTTGGCTTGAAAATAATAGCCGGCGAGTTGGTAAAAGGTACGGCGAGTTGCTAAAACACACAGCGAGTTGCTAAGATTATAGGCAGCGAGTTGCTCACAGCGAGTTGCTCACGGCGAGTTAGTTTATTGGCAGCGAGTTGCTCACGGCGAGTTGATTATTTTATTGATCCAGCGAGTTAACAAAACTAGGCAGCGAGTTACTTCAAAACCACGGCGGTTTGCCTAGTAAGATCTTGGCGGCGAGTTGGCCTGTTAGGCAGCGGTTTGCTCAATCAATAGGAGGCGGTTTGGTTGATTTCAAAGCGGCGGTTTGATAGAAACATATACGCAGCGGTTTGATTTAAAAAAAAAATTAATTTAGTTTTAAAAATAGGAATTTAATATAAAAAATAATAAAAAATAGTTTTCTGAGTTTTTTATAACATTTTAGATTTTTCTAAGTTTAAAAATCGTTTTTTAGAATTTTTAGGAATTAATTTACTATTTTCTAGGAATTTAAATAGGTTTAATTAGTTTTTAATTCATAATAAATTCAAAATTATAAAAAAAAAATTCTTTTTTTTTCTAAAATTTTCTTTTGTCTTAATTTAGGTTTAGAAATTTTAATTGCATAAAATATTTTTTAAATTTGGGGTGGGGGGGGGGGGGGGGGGGGGGGGGGGGGGGGGGGGGGGGGGGGGGGGGGGGGGGGGGGGGGGGGGGCCACCCCAAGGGTGGGGGGGGGGTGTTAAACTGCTTAGTTGCTTATTGTGCATTTTCTTGTTCCGTTGATTGTTTTTGTGCATTAATTGTTTTTGTCTGCTTATTTTAATTGTTGTTTTTAATTAGTAGTTATAGATAATCAAATCAATCTTCGTTTTCATTCAAATCATTGTCCAAACAAGAACGTGGTTTCAATTTCAACATTATTCGTTGGGGATTACGACCGGAATTCTCATTTCCGTTTATATACGTATTTTTTATTTTTCTATCTTATTCTATTTTACCCAATTTAATCCATTAGGATAAAACAAACCCAAATCGACCCATTTATAATTAAAAATGGGTTAATCTTACTATATCTATAAGGTTCATAGATGAAATAAAACTTTTATAGTGTGGCATGCCTATATGATTTTGTTGCAAAAGGACCCCGTCTCCATTATTATACAAATAACATAAGTGTACATCATCATAAACTTAAAGGATCCATAAGTAGTCATTGTCATAATTGAGCTCGGACCTTAAAGAACTAAAAAGAAAAAACATACCTTTAAATTCATGTAGTCATGACTTTAGATGTGTTTTCTATATGCTGCAAACTTTATACAAACTGAAATTGATTGCTACGATTTCTGTACCTTGTGACTCAGCATCTTGCAACCTGAAAAATGTTTTAAAAGGGGCAAATAAATAATTTCATATTTTTTGTTAGAAAATTAGTTTTGTTGCACCTTGTAATCAGACAATTAGAAACAAAATATGTTAATCCAAACATCAAAAAATGATTATAAACTCCAAAAAGCAAATTCAAACATCCTCTAAAAAAAGTACAGAAAATTACATTGAACTCACATTATAGCACTACCTTTAATTATATTCTTAAGCGGGAATATACAATCACCTAACGTCTGGCAGCCTTTTTAAACAATGCAAGGACCTGCCAAACAGTAATGTATTCAGTTAATTATCTTACTAAGCCTGAGAACTCATTAAGATTACTGATTACAGAATGGATTACATTTTCATTGTGTCCGCTTCTTTGCAATACTATTGAGAATGATAGTGTCATTTAATTTAACAACGGCTGTGTGCCACGGGCTTCCACAGATCTGTTGTATTTCAGAAACCAATGAGCGAATATTTGAAGAATATATGAAAAATGATTCTTCTTAGATACAACAATCACATCTGTATTTAAAAGATAGCTGAAAATACAGACACAGTTGTAGTTTGTAAGATCTTAATAAACGCCAATGCATCACTAATGCCTTCAAAATAATATTATGAATGCAATTCAAAATAACAAATATAAAAAATATAAAATCAATAGCTAACATTAACATAATATGAAGAATAGAGTAATATGGAAAAGGTGAGTACTTCTGTGTGTATATGAATAGCCTATTTATAATGTATGGAATATGTTAAATTGTTGATTTGAATTTCAAAGTAATTATTATCCAAATTAAGGAAACGATTTATGATTGACAGTAATAATCCCTAAAATCATAGATGTTTGTTACATAGTTTAATAAAAATTCTGTTTCATATCACAATGTTTTAAATTTATCAAACTTTTATAAATTAAATGAATTTTTTACTTTTGAAAACCATATTTGATAACATAAAAAATGAACCAGCTTTGATGTTTAAAGAATCAGCCAAGTATATATCATATTAAAAATTAACACATAACATATGGACATTTAAATTAAAATAACATACTAACTTAGAAAATCTCGAATTAGTTTATATACCTGGAAAATTGATGTTGATGAATAAAAGTGACACACAACCCATTAATTGCCCTCCAAGGTTGATTATGCAATTATGTCTTACCGATCGGTAGATTGAAAAAACCATGTTTCGATCGTATAATATAGAAATTAAATTGGGGATTTTTGTTTTTTGGATTCTTTAGGTTAATTAAAAGATGATTGATTATAGTTATGGCTTCGAGAAGTGGATTAAAGTTATGGATTCTTTAGGTTAATTAAAAGATGTAGGGTTAGTAGTGATGCAATGGGGAGAGGCTCGAATGAAGAGTGGATCGGTTTTTTGTTGGCTATTAAATGCTAGAAGATTAAAAAGGCTCTCGGTTGTTGATTATTGAGGGATTATCCAGTTCATTTTTTTGGATTTTTTGGGCAGTGATGGTTTCAAAAATTTCTTTTATTTCGGTTTTATATTTATATTATATCTATATTATATTTACTATATATATTATATTATATTTTACTATTTATATTTTATTTATATTAATATCTATATATATAGTTTATATATATATAATCAACTATATATAGGATAAAGATCAAATAAAAACAAAAATATTCGTGAGAATGATAAAAAAATATATATTTTTTAAAAGTTTTCAAAAAAATCTGATAAAAATTCTCATGGATCATGTATGTTGGTGCATGTAATTATTTGTGATGGATCTTTTCTATAAGTGAACTAGTTTTGCGATAAAATTTTATGAAAAAAATGTTTTGTGCATTAAATAGGTTTTTTTTTTGCCATCTAAAATTCGTTTTTGTACCCAACTGCTTTTTGAATTTTTGATATCAAATTTTTACTTGACGCATCAAAACTATAGCAAGTTGAAACTTTTGGCATCAATTTTATTTTTGCGCATTAAAAAACGTTTTTAATGTATAACAACTCCAAAATTAGGAAAAATCTTTACAAAAGTTTTATGCACCAACATACCTGATTTAATGAAATTTTTTTGTAATTTTTCAAGAACTTTTTTAAAAAAAGTTTTCTTTTTATCTTTCTCACGAATATTTGTCTTTTTAATTTTTACCTCTACATTCTCATATAATATATTTATTATATTTATATATAGTATTTATATATTTATATAATATATTAGAAATTTTTTTTAATATTATTGGCCCTTTGAGTTTCAAACCAACCGTTTAACAAATATTTACAACCAAAGTTCTTAAATAAGTTATATTTCTCATACAATTTTTGTAGTTTCTTTTTAACGGTAACTTTTAACTATCTTACTATATTTATATACAGTAACAAATTATCTCAAATGTCTTAAGCATAGACGTGAACCCGCAATCATTTGGTTTGGGAGACTCTCACAGTATCACATAACATGGAGTACTATTGGGACAAAAACTCTTAGATTTTTGTAGCATGTATGTATATTCTAACAATTATATATAGAAATATATATTACATCATGCGGTTTTTAAAACCGGTTGGACCGGTTGAACTGATAGGTAGACCGGTTGATGTCAAGTTCGGTTCTAAAAACATTGGTGCAAACTGTCTTACTCTTAATATATACCAACTTAAAAATCACGAGTTCAAATTCTTTCTCTAAATACGTTTTGTCGCGTTGGGTACCTGGGTGTGTTCTAAAACAAAGATTTTCTCTTAACACTTTTAATAGTAGTTCTTAAGTTGGGTATGTTCCGCAACTTATTAACACTTTTGCTTCTTATGTGTCACTAACAAGCAAAATAGCCCGCGCGTTGCGGCGGGGCATAATTTTTTTCAAATCGATTTTGAACGAAGTGGGATTGTGCCCGCGCATTGCAACGAGGCTGACTTGAACGAAGTCGGTATTATTGTAATTTTTTCCCCCTATTTTATGCCAACCAATTTTTTTAATTAATTTATTTATTTCCTACTATAAAAAAAATTAGTATATATGTTAATGTTAATAGTAATATTTGTTTGTTTAGTGTGGGCCGAGTTTTGGGCTTATTTTTTCGAAGACGATGTCATTGTGTTTGATATAGTTTAATTGTAATACTCACTTACATGTCTAGAAGGTTTACAGACTCTAGAAGGTTTACAGACCAAGAGAAAAAGGAAAAGGGACAAAAAAAGGGGGGGAAATATCTGGCCACAAAGACAAACCCTAGAACATGGGCTTTGTGAAACTGGAACGGATTAAAATGAATGGACTGGAATGAATAGTAAAAGTGGGGTAAAAACGACTGTGTTTAACTTCACAAATGTGTAGGATTATAATATAATATAATTATACTATATTATAATATAATAAAAAAATGCTAGTTACTTTGATGGACCGGAATCTCATCATTTTTGTCCGAACTTATGGTGGCCTCTATCCCAAAGTAAAGATAAATCAGTTCATTCTAAACCACTAGACCAAGTACATTGCTTATATTATTAGCCACAACACTAAGAATCCAACGCTATTGCATCATATGTTCCTTTAGCTATCATCGCGAAGGTCAAATTATTGAAGAAGTTATATATAATATGCCTCAAGAAGCACTAGATAAGGTTGAATCACTAGATCATGACAAAATCCCATACGTGGATCGCTAAAATCATAAAATATGTAAAAAGTACCTTGAACATGAACACCGTTATTAGTCACACTCGGTCAAGAAATCTTCAATGATGCCTGCATAAAAGTAAAAAGATATCATTTTATGAAAGATGCAATCTATTTGCGATATGTAAAGGTCCACTAAGTGGCACTTTCTAAGGCTATACACACCACTATTCTCCTTATTAAAAAAAGAAAGTACCATATTGTTAGCCTCAATTTTATTGAGTCAATAAAGGAAGCTCGTTTCCGTGTTCAAGACCTCACTTCGGGGGAGATTGTTAGCCTCAATTTATTGAGTCGAACAAGGAAGTTCGGTCACTCAACGATGGAGCTTCGGTCTTTAATTAGTTAATGTTGTAATAGGATAATATCGGGTATCGGGCTCGATAGTTAATCTAATATTGTATATGTTTCGGGTTTAATCCCAAGCAAAACCCGAGCCCGGGTCCTAGTTAAATATCTCGCGCGTCACTTTTAAGTGTCGGGGTATATAAGGAACTTTTCCACTTGGAAAAGTAAGTTGTTCAAAATATCTAAGAAATATCTTTTCTCTTTTCTCTCATCTCTCTCTCTAGTTTCTCTCTCTAGAACAACTCTTTCTTTCTCATTTCTAGTTCGATTTCGTGATCGATTGTATGAAGTGAAGTGTTAACGGGATCCTACAATTGGCATCAGAGCTACGTGTGGATTCGTGGTTGATTCGTGTGGTTAAACAAGATCAAATTCGTGGGTCAAAAAGAAGTCAATAGAAAAAAATCAAACCCGAATTTTTGTGCTTAGATGTGTGAATGTTTATGTTATTAAGCAAGATCTAGGCATAAGGTAGCTAATTGTGAAGAGAAATCAGTAAAAGGTCAAAAAAGGGTGATTATAAGGCGATTTTTGGTGGAAAAAGTCGTAGGTATTTTTCTAGGTTGCGTTTTGACAAACTGGAAAAGTTCTTGTTGCGTTTTGACTTTTTCTTGTTGCGTTTTGATTTCTTCTTGTTGCGTTTTGATTTTCTTCTTGTTGCGTTTTGATTTTTTTATTAAACAGGTTCAAAACGCAATCATTGCGTTTTGGTTAGAAGAAATTTTAAAATATTAAAATAATCAAAACCCTATTTCGAAATTTTTTTATGGTTGCGTTTTGGATATTTTTGAATATTATATTGACTGCGTTTTGACCATTGCGTTTTGACCATTGCGTTTTGACCATTGCGTTTTGACCGTTGCGTTTTGCTTAAATTTCATTGCGTTTTTGACCCAAATATCAAACCATCTGCGTTTTGATAAAGTTAATTGCGTTTTTGATCAAAAAGCACTGCGTTTTGGTTAAGATAGCATTGCGTTTTTGTCTAGACAATCTTGTGTGATGAAAAGCCGGTTTCAGTAAAACAGCCATAACTTTTGATACGTAAGTCCGTTTTAGGCACGTGACTCTCAACTTCGAAGAGATAAACGTGTCGGTTTCAGTTAAACACAGCCATAACAATTTTATTGTAGGATTCCCGTTAACATTCACTTCATACAATGATCTCGAAATCGAACTTAGAAAGGAGGATAGAAGAGGTTGTCTTGAGAGAGAGAAGCTGAGAGAGAGATGGAGAGAAAGAGAAAAAATAAACCAGGCGTATATCTTTTCTTTCAGGTTGTTACCCATAACTACAACCATATAACTTTACTAAAAACACTATCATGCATGTTAAATTGATTTAGAACAAGAGAAAATCCGATATTTTGTGATATACTTCTTTGGATTTTAGTGCCAAAAACCTTTGTTATTATAAGCTCCTTACATGCATCAATCTGTCTTGTTCGAAGCCTTCCAAATTGATATATCTTGAATCATTTGCAACAGATCTCATAAAAGTTAATACGATTTCTATGATATAAGTGTCATTTTATTAGAGTACATATTATATTGTATATTCAATGTAATCGGTCCATTGGCCCGAGCCCAGTCTGTATAGCTTCTAGGGCAACCCATAGTCTAGAAAGTTCCTTTGTATCCCATATATATGTCCTTTATTATCAATAACAGTCAAGCAATCAATCATAATCTTATATGGTATCATGGCCAATATCGATCAACTCCTAAATATCTCATCTCAGTCGTCCCCTCCCCTATTCTTTCTATACCTCACGTCATTAATCTTTTCACCAAATAAAAAAAAATATTGTTCATCGCGTCACTATTCACTGAGTTACTGTTCATCGCGTCACTATTCACCGAGTACTGTTCATCGACGTTACTGTTCATCGAGGGTTACTGTTTATCGAGGGGAAAAAAGAGATTATTCTTATGGATTCACATGATCAACAATGATATATAGATACTGGAGCAACTTCTCACCTTTCATCTCACACCGGTAACCTTCAAACCTCTTCTCTTAATCGTAATTTTCATTTAGTTATTGTCGAAAATGGATCATCTATACCTGTCACCCACTCTGGTCATGTACAAATCCCTAATCCATATCGTCCCCTCCACCTTAGAAATGTTCTTGTCACACCTAATATCATTAAAAACCTTGTTTCGGTATGAAAATTCACCACCGATAATAAATGCTCCATTGATTTTGATCCATATGGTTTCACTGTACGAGATTATCATACCCGTCAAACCCTTCTTCGTTGTGACAGCACGGGTGATCTATACCCTTTACATGTTGCCGCCTCAGCTTTCGCCCTACTTACTAATAACCATTCCCTTTGGCATCAACGTCTTGGTCACCCTGGTGACGCCGTAATTCAAACATTTTCGTCACGTGGCCTTGTGTCTTATAATAAAAACACTCAACACTTGTGTTGTGCCTGCCAGTTAGGCAAAAAAACAAAACTTCCCTTCCAATGATCTACCTCTATTGTTACATCTTCCTTTGACATTATTCACTCAGACCTTTGGACATCTCATGTCTCTAGCATGAGTGGATATAAATACTATGTCCTTTTCTTAGATCACTATTCACATTTTTTATGGGTCTACCCACTTCACAGAAAATCTGATGCACAGTCAAAACTTCTACACTTTCGTGCCTTTATAAAAACCCAATTCAACCATGAAATCAAAGCTTTTGAATGTGATCATGATGGAGAATTTGACAACCCCCTCCATGAATTATTTGCCACTAATGGCATTCAATTTCGTTTCTCATGCCCACGTACATCTCAACAAAATGGAAAATCTGAACACATGATTCGTACTATCAATAACGTAGTATGTTTTCTCTTCTTTCAAGCTCGTCTTCCTCCCGAGTATTGGGTCGAAGCACTACTCACTGCCGCTTACTTACTTAATATCATCCCCTCCACCTCCATCAACAATGAGATCCCTTATATAAAATTATTTAACAAACCAACCTCTTACACCCACCTTCGCACGTTTGGATGCCTTTGTTACCCTTACACCTTTCCACTGCACAAAATTGCCCCTCGTACCACACCATATATCTTTCTCGGGTACGCTTACAATCATCGTGGATATCGTGCAATCATCATTTCTCGTTATGTCACATTTGACGAAACTGTCTTTCCCTTCGGCTCCATGACTCCAACTAAACCCCCTTCATACCAATTTTTAGATGATAATCTTGACACCTCCCCCATTGCACTTCACCTACTTACCACACCTACTTCTCCTTAACAAACACCACCACAAACCACACCACAAACAACCCCACAAACAAACCCACAAACAACCCTACAAACAACACCTCCAACTCCGCTATCAACACCATCACCACAAACAACACCGACACCACCAATCACCCCGCCACCACCATCACCACCACCACCCACCCACTTCGCAACACCTTATGGTCACACGTTCTAAAGTCGGAACTATAAAAACTAACCCCAAATACAACTTACATGTTACCACCTCCTCCCCTATCCCCAAGTCTCTATTCCATGCCCAACGAGATCCTAACTGGAAACAAGCTATGTGTGACGAATATAAAGCTCTCATCGACAATAACACTTGGGTACTTGTTCCTCGCCCACCAAATGTCAACATTGTCCGCTCCATGTGGATGTATAAACAAAAATATAATGCGGACGGGTCCTTAAGTCAGTACAAAGCCCAACTAGTTGCAAATGGTTGTAGTCAACAACAAGGCATCGACTGCGATGAGACATTTAGCCCCGTTGTCAAACCTGCTACCATACAGACTGTTCTTAGCCTTGCAGTTTCTTGACAATGGCCTATTCATCAGTTAGACGTTAAGAATGCATTTCTTCACGGACATCTTACAAAGACGGTTTACATGCACCACCCACCAGGATTTACTGATTCAGCTCATTCGGATTATGTTTGCCTTTTGCAATAGTCGCTTTACGGCCTAAGCAGGCCCCCCGAGCTTGGTTTTAGCGATTTTCCAGCTATGCTATTCGAGCCGGTTTCTATCACAGCAAAACCGACTCGTCTCTTTTCATCTTTCATAAAGGGCCAGACACAGCTTACTTACTACTATATGTGGATGATATCATTCTTACAGCTTCTTCTACTTCGCTCATGCAACATATCATCTCTTCGCTTCATGCGAAATTTGCTGTGACAGACCTTGGCCCACTGAATTATTTTCTCGGTATATCTGCCATGCGTACTACCGCTAGCATATTCTTGTCTCAAAAGAAATATACTACCGAGATTCTTAAGCGGGCACAGATGCTTAATTGTAACCCTTGCAGGACCCCAGTTGACACCGAAAAGAAGCTTGGATCTGAAAGATCACCGGTCACTGATCCTACTTTATACCGCAGCCTTGCCGGAGCACTTCAGTACCTCACCTTTACCCGACCTGATTTGTCATATGCAGTTCAACAGTTATGTATTTACATGCATGATCCTCGAGAGCCACACCTTAATGCTATGAAACGTGTTCTCCATTATCTTCGAGGAACCACTGATCTTGGATTACAGCTATTTCGGTCTACTACATCACAACTTATTGCCTACTCTGATGCTGATTGGGCAGGTTGTCCGGCTACGCGCCGATCTACTTCTGGATACTGTGTTTTTTTTGGTGACAACCACCTGACGTGGTCTTCTAAACGCCAGGACACGTTGTCTCGTTCTAGTGCTGAGGCTGAATACCGCAGGGTTGCGAATGCTGTAGCTGAGACATCTTGGATTCGCAGCCTTCTTCGTGAGCTCCATACCCCTCTTTTCACAGCAACCTTGGTCTACTGTGATAATGTCAGTGCCGTATACATGTCTGCAAACCCGGTGCAACATTAGCGCACAAAACATATAGAGATTGACATTCATTTTGTTTGTGACAAAGTAGTAGCAGGTCATGTTCGAGTTCTTCATGTCCCTTCACGATTTCAGTATGCGGATATCTTCACAAAAGGACTCCCATACCCGTTGTTTGCTGATTTTAGATCCAGTTTGAGCGTTTGCAAATCTCCTGCTCCAACTGCGGGGGCGTATTAGAGTACATATTATATTGTATATTCAGTGTAATCGGCTCATTGGCCCGAGCCCAGTTTGTATAGCTTATAGAGAAACCCGTAGTCTAGAAGGTTCATTTATATCATATATATAGGTCGATCATTATCAATAATAGTAAAGCAATCAATCAAGCAAATCAATTAATCTGACATTGTGTTGGCCAAACTTCAAACACAAAAAAGTCCAAAAAAGCCCATTCTTTAACCAAATCATATTTAATATCTAACTTGACCAATAATGTAATACACAACTATATATAGTATACAATATAGAAGTAGATTGAAAGAACAAGAAAACCAAATATTTGCCTTGTACCAATGGCTGCTGCTTCAATGTTTAGCATCAAATCCCAAACAAAATCCATTAGCTTGCCTTGCAGATCACATCCAACCACTTTTCAAATCGAAGAACTGCTCAACAAGATCAAAACGACATCATCAGAAGCAGTATCTACAGATGCAATCTGCAGTAGTTTATCCCAGATGACAACATTGTACAAATGTATGGACAATCTTTTAACTTCATCAACCACCCAAATTTTGATGTCAAGCGAACAAAACAAGAAATGGGTCGATGAGTTAGTGGACGAATCTGTCAAATTCTTGGATATATGTGGCAATGTAAGAGATATGCTGTCTGAAATAAAGGATCACAATAGAGATCTTTATTCTGCTCTAAGAAGGAGAAAGAAAGACTCGAATGTCGTAGATAGTGTAATGAAATACAATTGTTTCCGAAAGAAAATGAAAAAAAATGTTAAAGGGTTGGTTGCAAATTTGAAGCAAGTTGATAACATGGTCACAGGTTTTGGGTCAGATGACCACCAGCTTGCAGCAATGATGAGGGCGGTAGTAGGAGTTAGCGAAGTAACTATTATGGTTCTAGAGTCTTTGTTAACGTTCTTTTGTGTTCCGGTTTCAAAGCCAAATAGATGGTCCGTTGTGGTGTCAAAGTTGACACACAAAGGTAGGGTGGCATGTGAGGAGCAACCGGAACAAGGGGTTGTGAATGAACTTGAAAGCATTGATGCTGCACTAAACGTTCTATGTAAACATAAGTCGTCATGTGACCCGGAAAATGTGCACATTGCACAATGTGGATTGGAGACATTGAAAGCTGAAATTGAAAGCATAGAGAGTGGGCTGGAGAGCGTGTTTAGGTGTTTGGTCCAAACCAGAGTTTCTCTGCTTAATATCATCTCCCAGTAAAAATCAAGTCACTGAAATATGTAGTTAGGAATCAAAGTCATGCATAGGCATCAAAACTATTAGCTGATATGCTTATGCTTTCAAGTACTTATTCAATAGCACATGTACATTGACAGGAATTTGTAGCTTTACAAGTATATTTGAGCATATATATATAAATCTGTTTAGTCAATCCTTTAAGTATATGAAGCTTTGTGAACATAGAGAATCGTCTTTTTTTCTGGGGTGTTTTACGATGATGGCACAAAATATTTCAACCTTTACATGTATATGAGAATTAGTATCCTCTATATGTAAATAAAATGCAACCTATTTTATCCTACACTCACGGAAGTCTTGGGTTGTAATTTATTTTAATAAAACAGGCATATTTCATTCTTACATAAAGATTAGATGCAGGTCTGCAAAACAATGTATCAGCAGTGTCTGTTGCATCTCTATTATTTACAAGTACCTTAAGTCATAATGTCCCTATAGCCATTAAACTTATGCAAAATGACAAAAAACAAACTGGAGCGACTAACAGTTTTCATTTTTTTTACTTAGGATACTTAACTCGTAATTTGAAACTTATAAAAAGGAAGTAGAAACACTTGATACATATTATATCCTCTGCTAAAAAAATAGTATATCTAGCAAAGCAAAAGAGTAGAAGTCAATACTAAACCTCAGAAGCATATAAATAAACTAAACGATTTAATAGCTGTCACAAAAATTATGTGAAAAGAAACATAGATGAGACATCCCGAGCATGCACACTTATTAGTATCACATTATTTTGTATGATAATAACATACCATTCAATCTTGTCTTTTGCTAAAGATTCATCTCCTCAGACAATTGTTTTCGAGGCAGCAGCCTGATCATCGTTAATGATGATGGCCCTTGATGGAACCTATTTACTGTATCCAATAGTCGGTGACGGGTAACATCTGTACACGAGGACAAAAATAAACAATTTGTTTTGCAAAATACTTTGAGGGGAGATGATTTGTGCACATATTGTTTTGCAAACTACTATGAGGGGAGATGATTTGTGCACCACGGAGCTTGTATGTAATGTTCCACATCAAAATTGGTGGCGCGATAAAACAGATACTTTGGTACTAATGTATTAATCTTAACAGAATCAGAATTTAGATAATTCACAACTGAGACTTTGACTTATAAAAATGGATTTAAAAATTATCTTATCTATACATCACATAATCAACACAAATTAATGACATTATGATTAAAAGTTTTTGACCTTTATAAATGGTTACAAATTAAAATAAATTAACTACTGCTATCATCTATATATAATATCTAATATCTTTCGTCAACAACTAATACGCAAAGTTTATTTAAAAAACCTCTCTCAAATATACGGGATTAGAGTGTACAGTCATATATGTCCTCTACCTAACTGATAAAGCCTTCCATAGATCTGATGATATTTATATGAGATATAAAATTTAATATACAGAGTGGAAATAACAGTTAGGTTCACTATTGCTATATACTACTAATGTTCCAATATAAGGGGAATCAGATATTAGTAAAATCAAATATCAATATGTTGCAGATTGCTGAAAATGGGGAAAAAGTGCATATGTGTACCAGTTAAATTTAGTAAAAGTGCAAAGTTCCTATAACTATTCTTTGTGACAGCCTAAATATAATACCTGCATAAAGTAAAAAGATATCATTTTATAAAAGATTCAATCCTGAGACGCCACATATGTAAGGGAAGACTAAGTGGCACTTTAAAGGCTATGCACCTCACCACCCTTTGCCAATAAAATAAGGAAGTGGCACATATCATTGGGAGGTTACAGTTGTGTTAGCCAAACTTTCAACACAAAAAAGTGAATAAAAATAGCCCATGCTTTCCATAATGTATTTTTAAATTACCAATAATAGCATACACAACTACATATATAGTATACCATAAAGAATTAGAATACCAAAACCAAAGACAGATTATTTTCTTTGTACTCATGGCTGCTGCTTCAAAATCTAGCATCAAAAGCCAAACAAAATCTATAAGTTTGCCTTGCAGACCACATCCGACCACTTTGCAAATCGCAGAACTGCTCAACAAGATCAAAACAACATCAGCCGAAGCAACATCTGCAGAGACAATATGCAGTTGTCTATCCCAGATGACAACATTGTACAAATGTATGAACGATCTTCTAAGTACACAGACCACTCAAAACTTGATGAGTCTTGAACAAGACGAGAAATGGGTCGACCAGTTAGTAGACGAATCAGCCAAGGTCTTGGATATATGTAGCAATATAAGAGATATGCTGTCAGAAATTAAAGATAATAGTAGAGATCTTTATTCTTCCCTACGAAGGAGAAAAGGAGACTCAAGAGTCGAAAATAGCATCACGAAATACAATTGTTTCAGAAAGAAGATGAAAAAGGATGTTAAAGAGTTGGTTGCAAGTCTTAAACAAGTTGAAAATATGGTCACAGGTTTTGGTTCAATGGATGTTGATTCAGATAACCACAAGCTTACAGCAGTGATAAGGGCAGTAGCAGGAGTTAGCGAAATAACTATTTTGGTGTTAGAGTCGTTGTTAATGTTCTTTAGTTTTCCGGTTTCGAAGCCAAACAGATGGTCAGTTTTGGTTTCAAAGTTGACACACAAAGGGAGGGTGGCATGTGAAAATCAACAGGAACAAGAGTTTGTGAATGAACTAGAAAACATTGATGCTTCACTAAAAGTTTTATGTAAATACGACTCGGCGAGTGGCATGAGAAATGTGCAGATTGTAAAATGTAGATTGGAAAGATTGGAAGCTGAGATTGAAAGCATGGAGAATGCGTTAGAGTGTGTGTTTAGGTGTTTGCTTCAAACCAGAGTTTCTCTGCTTAATATCATCTCCCAGTAAAAATCAAGTCATCGATCTTTGTAATTAGGAATCCTAGTCGTGCATATGCATCCAAAATTTTAGCTGATATGCTTATGCTTTCAAGTGCTTATTCAATAGCTCATGTACACTGACATGAATTTGTAGTTATGAATGCAAGTATTTATAAACATCTAAATCTTATACTCCGTATAATAGATCTTTCGATTATGTAAACCTTTATGGACCTATAAGACTCTCCCTTTATCAAGTCTCCATGACAAGAGTTTTTTGATGATGGTGATGCTACAGTTCCATGTTTTCCCTATCTATGAGAATTTAGCAGATGTTAGCTTCGCTTAACTGCAAATCATATCATGAAATCCCTTATATATTTTCAACCGTGGATGTCGTAGGTCGAGAATCTTAGTATTATAGTCAGATTTTTCCTTCTAAATTAAAGACCAAATGTAGGTCAAGAAATTATGTAGCAGTGTATCCGTCATTTGGTACTTATGCATATGTAAGGTGCTCTAAGTTAAAAACTGGCCTTTAAATCATAATGCGAGTGTAGACCTCAAACTTATGAAACATGTCATGACTCATGAATAAGAACCGAGTGAGACTTATAATTTTTTATAGAGTTAATTGCTTAAAAATGTATTATACTTGTCGCTTTTTGTCATTGTGTGTAGAGTACTATTTTTTTGCCATTGTGACACCAAACTTTTGAATTCGTGCTATTGTGTGTATTTTGTGGTTATTTTTGCATGTAAATTGACCATTTTACCCTTCAAAATATGAAAAAAGTGAGGGTAAAATGGTCACAAAATACA
The DNA here is from genome assembly GCA_026074375.1 of Tanacetum coccineum. NCBI lineage: Eukaryota > Viridiplantae > Streptophyta > Magnoliopsida > Asterales > Asteraceae > Tanacetum > Tanacetum coccineum. Next base: position 36,179 of record BQNB010032987.1, on the reverse strand, counting down.
CACAATAGCACGAATTCAAAAGTTTAGTGTCACAATGGCAAAAAAAAAATAATACTCTATACACAATAACAAAAAGTGTAAGTATAATACATTTTTAGGCAATTAACCATTTTTTATATAGTGCTACTTAACACATAATTGACATTTTACAAAAAGAAAAGAAAGAAGATACACTTGATACATAGTATATCCTCTGCTCAAATAATAGTATATCCTGAAAACCAGAGGAATAGAAGTCAATACTAAATCTCACAAGCATATAAACTAAAAGATCTAATAGCTGTCATAAATAATAAGTGAAGGGAAACATAGATGAGACAACCCAAGCATGCACACTTATTGATATCACATAATTTTGTATGATAGTAACATACCATCTATACATTCAATCTTGTCTTTTGCTAAATATTCATCTCCTCGGACAACTATTTTTAAGGCAGCAGCCCCATCCTTAATGGTGATGGCCCTCGATGAGACTCATTAACTGAATCCAGCAGTCGGTGACTAGTGACATGCATCTGTACACGAGGTCAAAAAGAAAGAAATCATTTTGCAAAATACCATGAGGGTAAATGATTTGTGCACCACAGACCTTGCAATTTAATGTTGTACATTATAGTTTTGGTATTATAGTATAGTGGTGGAGAATGTAATAAAATGGTGGTCAGATAAAATAGATCGTTAGTGTACCATCTTGGATAGTTTACAACAGAGCTTTTGAATTTCAAATAAATGGCCTCAAAAGATTTTCTTACAAACATATGACAAAATTAACACAAAATGTTGGCCCTAACAATAAATGGGTAGTCAGAGATTAGTAAAAAATCAAATATCAATATGTTGCATACTGCTGAAGATGGACAAAGAGTACATATACATGTGGACCAGTTAGAATTAGTAAAAGTGAAAAGTTCTTATAACAAGAACACCATTCTTTGTGACAGTCTACATATGATACCTGCATAAAGTAAAAAGTTATCATTTTATAAACAATTCAATCTAGGCGCCAGGTATATGTAAGGAAGACTAAGTGGCACTTTCAAGGCTATGCACCTCACCACCCTTTGCCAATAATATAAGGAAATGGGACATATCATTGGGGGGATACAGTTGTGTTGACCAAACTTCCAACAAAACAATAGAATAAAGCCTATACCATTACAGAAATCAAATTTATCTCCAAAGTGACAAATAATGCCAAACACAACTATATATAGTATACCGTGGAAGATAAGGTTAATTTCCATAAGTCCATAACACACACAAAAAATCAAAAACTCTATCTGCCTCGTACTCATGGCTGCTGCTTCAAAATCTATTAGTTTGCCTTGCAGATCACATCCGACGACATTGCATATTGAAGAATTACTCAGAAAAATGAAGATAACATCAGCAGAAGCAATATCTGCAGATGCAATCTGCAGTGTTTTATCCCAGATGAAAACATTGTACAAATGTATGGACGATCTTCTAGCTTCATCAACCAATCAAATTTTGATGTCTCAAGAACAAAACAAGAAATGGGTCGATGAGTTAGTAGACGAATCTGTCAAATTCTTGGACATTTGTGGCAGCACAAGTGACATGTTGTCAGAATCCAAAGAATATAGTAGAGAGATTTATTCTTCTCTAAGGAGGAGAAAGGGAGACTTGCACGTTGAAAACAGCATCACGAAATACAATTGTTTCAGAAAGAAAATGAAAAAAGACGTTAAAGGGTTGGTTGCAAGTTTAAAGCAAGTTGATAACATGATAAATGGTGCTGGATTAGTGGTAGTTGATTCAGATAACCACCAGCTGGTGGCAGTGATCAGGGCATTAATAGGAGTTAGCGAAATGACAGTGTTGATTTTCGAGTCTTTGTTGATGTTCTTATCTGCGTCTGTTTCAAAGCAAAACACATGGTCGATTGTGGTGTCTAAGCTGGTACATAAACGGCGGGTGGCATGCGAAGATCATCAAGAACAAGTGGTTGAGAATGAATTTGAAAGAGTTGACGATGCATTGAGAAAATTATGTAAAGACGGATCATTGAGTGATGTGCAAATTGCACAATGTAGATTAGAGACATTGGGGGCTCAGATTGAAAGAATGGAGAGTGGGTTGGAGTGCATGTTTAGGTGCTTGGTTCAAACCAGAGTTTCTCTTCTCAATATTTTCTCCCAGTAAAAATCTAGTCATGTTTATTGAATTATACTTAGCAGGTCGTGCATAGGCATCAAAATTTTAACTGATATGCTCATGCTTTGAAGTTTTAGGTTCATGTAGATTGACCAGAATATGTAGTTATGCAAGTATAAACACGTAAATGTTATTTTGATGCAAAGACATATATGACATCTCTCTGTGATGCTGAGCTGCAAACTATGCAACGTCTAATACGCTTAAGTAAACATTATCAGCAACTAACAGTCTGTTTGTCTACACCATTTTCAATTTCCATTTATGATATTTTGACGTTTGTGGTTGATAGAATAGCGGCCAAGACAAATAAAACCCTGGGTAGGCTTATATATATGAAATATGCAGCAAACTCCAAACGACTATACTTATGTGTGGTTTGATTTTCCGTATTTCCTTATCCTACTTAAAATAGTAACATTTTATATAATAAACCAACTGTATGTGCAGACAGAATATACAATGCTCCATTTTCCCTTTTGTTGTGCTTTATTCTGTTGTTAGATATGACTTATAAGTTATAAATATAAAGCTATCCCAATAGCCTTCGTACCTCTACGCAAATGTTGAAAATGTAAGGTATGCACGTTCATATCTTGTAATGATGTCCATAATGTTAACGGGTAAACGGACGAAGTTTTCTGTGTTTAAGTTAATTACCTTGGGATGGCGGGTATTTGACTTAGATGTATGTGGCCTAACCAGGATATCCCTATGACCGTTCACACTCTTGTTCTCACTCTTTTCCTGACCATCCCAAGATATGTCTCTTGTCAGGGTTGAACCTGAGATCCCTTGTGACGACATCAAGGTGCATGACCATTAGGCTATCCTGTTGGTGGTTAACGATGTCTATTAGTGCAAATAAACGAAAATAAAAGTTAACAATAGTACTAAATTATAGATGATTAATAGACTCATCTAATATATAAGGTGAACAATGAAATACCTAATACTAAATTATAGTCAAATCCAAATCCCTTGGCTTCACATCAACATCCACTTCTTTCACAAAATCAACCACTAAAGAGTCATAAAATCATAATAACAAACAAGATACATCACATAAACATAAAAAAATAAAAATAATATGGGCGAGGAGGAGCATAGCAGTGTGGTCGAAGGCGTGGTTAGGAAATAATACGCATGTATCATGCTACCATTACTTTTTTAATAACACCTGCATTCACTATAAATTAACTTAAACTCAACAATACTTCCATCAAATCAAACAAACTCAAACTTTTGAACAAAACATACAAAAATGGCGGCAGCTATCACACCTACAATAACAGCAACAACCTCCTTCCTCCATCATCGCCACAATGACACGTCATCACTCCATCGATCCTCTTCACTTTCATTCACTTCAGCTGGAACAATCTCATCATCATCATCATCAGTCCTCCAGTTTACCCCAAAATGTTTAGCAAATCCATTATTCTCAGCACCTGCAGCTGAGAAGAGGCAGAAGTCGAGTGTTCGAACTGAAGCTGTTAGGCAGTTGACTGGTTCGTTGACCAAAGCCCAGGGTCATCGCTTTGCTATTGTGATTGCAAGGTTTAATGAAATTGTGACAAGGCCTTTGATGAACGGTGCTTTGGACAAATTTGATAAATATTCAGTAAGGGAAGAAGATATTGATATCATATGGGTTCCTGGTGTTTTTGAGATCGGTTTGGTTGCTGAAAAGCTTGGAAAGTCAGGAAAATACAATGCAATCTTGTGTATAGGCGCTGTGGTAAGGGGTGATACTACCCACTATGAAGACATGTGAAGACATGGATCAGGCTTTGAATCGTGCTGGTGGCAAAGCAGGGAACAAGGGCTCTGAGGCAGCTTTGACTGCTATTGAAATGGCTTCTCTGTTTGAGCATCATCTGAAAGAGTGATCATTCTGTGCTAGATATTTAAATTGAAAGATGAGGATCATGAGAATGCAAAGTCCATTGTAGCTTGTTGGTGTCAAATTCTATATTTGTTGATTATCCTGGACTGGAGTCCTAGACTAGCTCTACTCATCCTAAAAAATAAAGAATCTTATCATTTTGTTGTGTAGTCAAACTGAGTATATAATTGAAACCAAATATAGGATATACAAACACTTAAGAAATATTAGGGTGCGTTTGGTCTGTAGGAATAGAATCAAAGAATAGAAATGAAAGTGATAAAAGACATTTGTTTGATGGGAAAGGAATCCAAAAAACCCTTCACTATGGGTTTTAACGAATCAATTTGAATCATGATCCAATAGGCTGGTATGATTCTATCATTTCAGAAATTTAAATGGTCTCACATGTTATCTTGTCTTTTTCTTTTAAGATGATGACAAGTACAACTTGATTATTTGTCTTTTTGCTTTAAGATGATCGTGATTATTAAAATACTCAAATTAAAAATACTAACCAAACATTTGTTTTCAATGAATAAAACTCATATTCATTCCACCTGGTTATTAGATTCATTTCCATTGTGATTCTTACGAGTAAACCAAACGGCTCCTTAATTCAATTCACTACTGAATATGGCAATCATATAAACTAAACAATCTAATAGTTGTCATAAGAAGTGAATGGAAACATAGGTGAGACAGACCAAGCATGCACACTTATAATAATTACATATATAATTTTGTGTGATAATAACATACCATCTATTCATTAAATCTTGTCTGTTGCTAGATGTTCACCTCCTCACTGATTTTTAGCCCAAATTTCATTTAATGGTGAGTGATGGCCTCCCATGAAATATGCAATATAGTCAGTCACATCTTTACATGACACCAAACGCATTTAAGAGGCATTATATATGTTTGAACCGGTTAAATCGTTTCAACTTCCAAAACACAATAATGTTCAAGCTGTAAACTTTTGGAGCTTATACGTTTTTGATACTCGAAGGATATGCAATACATGTTCGGATTCTTTTAAGACTACGTGTAATTAGGGGTGTCAAATGTGTTGACCCGACCCAGACCCGAACACGATAAGGCCTTATAGGGTCGGGTTGATTCGGGTTCAACTTAGCTTATCGGGTCAACCCGATAAACCCGATAACCTAATAGGGTCGGGTTAGGGTCTCAATTAGTTGGTTATCAGGTCAACGTGATAAGGTATGTGACCCATTAACTCAACATGACCCATCATGTTCATTATCAACATTAGAGGATCTTTTTCCTTAACAAATCTACATTTTTTGATCTTACTACTATCTTTTCGTATTTAGACTAAAATATGGGACTTGTGCTTTTTCTTAGCTCACTCATGGTGTTTCTGCATGAGTTACTTTTCTAAACTTTTTTTAAAAAACATGCTACTCTCATTTATAAACATGCTACTGTGATTTAAAGTAATGAACTACACGATTTACAAGTATTTGCCTACTGTTGGATTTTTTATACAAATTAAAGATAAACATTTTATATTCTTCAAATTTTTAATGAACTATCAAATATGCAAGTGATATGGGAACTAGTAGACTACGTAACATATTACTCTATTAGTCTATTACAGTAATTTTTTGCTAGTGCAACTTTTAAAGCATAATGTTTATGGATTGGAGTACAGAGGTTTCAGCTCTTTTTCTATACTTACAATTTTTTTTTTATAATACGATGTGCAAATGGCTCTTTATCTAAAATCAGTAGTAGTGAAATAAAGATCAAACGAAGAGAAGCACTTGTTCTTGTATTCATGTAGTTCAAACACATGTCTACATACATTGATACACGCATGACCTTTTTACATGCTAACAGCCAATCTAAGCAACCTATTAGTCACAATCTGGCACAGTGGCACGTTGTTAAGTTCCATTGGTAAACTTCCGCTTCCTAGTAACAAATTCCAATATTTTATAGTGAAAAATAGATACACACCTCTGTTGAACTGGAGAAAGTCCTTCCTTCTTTTCGACTCTTTAGTTGTCACCCATTCACTACTATTAAATCGCCACGGCTCTACCTGACCCGTTCTAAATTTTCGTTTTGACCCATTATCTGAAATACACAGGAAAACCATTGAGTTATAGAAGTAATATTATAATTAAGAACTTATAGAAGTAGTTCAGTGAATATTTTAAAAAATAGGCACGCGCTATAAAGTTAAGCCATACATATAATAGTAAAGTAACATACATCTAATAGTGGCAATGAGCAATCAAATACCATGTTCCTGTTCCATCTCCTGTGTCGATAAACAATCTACAAATGGAGAGCTAAAGTGAGCTGGTGCAGGTTGCACTTCGTCAACATCTTTTGGACTTGATATAATGTATGAAGTTCATATACCTTAAACAGAAACAACAAAAATCAGTACCCTTTTTTTATAACTGTTTATAAATACAACATCTACTAAATAATGTAAATTTGGAGAGGTATAGATATGAACATGTTCTTTAAAGGTTTGTTCCTTCTTTAACATGACCATCTTGTGTCTTGAGTCAGAATCTCTGTAGAAATTTATCAAAGCCTTTTCTACTCAGTGTAACTAAGTTAAATAAAAAAGAATGAGCTCATGAGCTTTTACAATTTCAAATAAGCCCATAAGTAAGGGATAAACGCTAATCCATTGACTCTCAAAATAGCTTTTCCAAGGTGTTTGGGATCACTTATTTAAACTTCCTTAAACTAACCATTTTCTAATAAGCAAAAATCTATCCTGCACGTTTATGACTCCATTCATCAAACAAACAAAAGAAAGACACACAGAACATGCAATACCAATTTAAGACTACGCATAATTAAACCTCCTAAAATGCTCAACAAAAATGAAAACTCAATACAACATTCTAAAAGTTAACCAAAAAAATTATGATGAAAACTCAATTTAAGACTACGCATAATTATGATGTATAAAAAAATTTAAGACACACAGAACATACAATAGCCCGGGCGTTGCTATGGGGCGTTAAACAAAAGAAAATCTATAATGACATAAAATATTCATTCATGAAAAGTCATCAATTGTCAAACATTAAGCTCGTGCACCATTGTGTTCTTACCTGCAAATTTGATGGGTGCCTATGTGTAGGCCTTCAATCCACAATCTTCTTGCGAATCAGTTATGTAGTTTTCTTACAGGTTTAGCAAACTTCCATTGCATGAGACGGTAGCGGTACCTGCATTCGTCAATGAGTATGAGGAACATTGATAGCGGCTTCATTCAATGCAGGATGTATTGATGCTTCTATACTTTTTTTACTAAAGAAATAAAAACATAAAGAGGCTGGTGACTTTTCGGATTTACCGCAAGTTGTTCAAAATGATTCATTTTGACATTTAAAAGTCTATGCAGCTTAAGGATCAGGCAATAAATGAACAATATGAGTTGAATGAAAGCCATCGTCTGTGTTTTTAAAAAAAGACGCTTTCATGGAGTGAGTGTAGGTCGGTGTGCTGAAACTAAGCGTCCGTTCTTTTCTTTTGTTTTCTGCTACCTTGTTCTGCATATGGAAAAACAGATAGTGAGCACTATTGAGCATATAAGTCATAACCAAGGAAAACCTTTACCATAATTCGCTTAAAATAAGAGTGATAACTTAAGTTAATAAACTGACAGGAGCAGTGACTATCATACAATAGGAGCGATTGGAGTCATTTTCATAGTTGTTATAGATGAAATGCCTGAGTTCAAAAGGAGACATTGTCAATCTAATAAACAAAAGAATGCTAACAACCATAAAAAAAAACGTAAACACACTTACTTGTCAGCTAGAGAAAAATATCACACATGCTTCGTAACATGGCTTTTTCCACAACATCTAAGCAAGTAAGGCTGTATACCAACCCTAACAAGCTTATTTAGCTGCTCGTCGACACTTTTGTTGTCCCAACCCGCTGAAACACTTGTACTTTATAATAGCAGACCATGGCTTTTGTTAGGGTCCCCGCTGATTTGAAGATCATCGGCTCCTCTGACACATCCTATATAATCTATCAATTAAGAGAGACATTGAATGAGCATGTTATGTTTAAGGAGCAAAACAAAATATGGTTCTATGTTACCTGTGAGCAGGGGGTTCTCGTTTTTTGGTTGACCATCTCGTTGGAATAATGTTCTGGGAATCCGTCGACTGGTGTATTTTCAAATTTTGTATATTTCCCGAATGAGAGGCTTGTGTTGTTTTCAAGTGTTTGTTGCCACTTGACTGTATCAATGCAGGCGAAGTCTGAGTTTCGGTATGCTGATCCGGGTGTGAGAATGCGATCAAAGCAGTCAATGTCATTGGCATCCATGTTTGCCTATATTGCATTACCCTGTGTACATTAAAGGCGATATTAGATTAATGTTAACATTAGTTGCGGTTGTTGTGCACTTCATTTTGTGGGACGCACCTGTCAGTCTAGTAGGATCAAACAGAAGCCTGTTGGTGTCGTTTTTGGTGGGTTCCAACCTATCCACATGGGATAAACTTTTGTTTCTATTACCTTATTTCTATATCCTGCTTTTAGAACGCTAATGTTATTTTGTGCTATCTTGTATACAGCATGAAAAGAAAGCATAAAGTGTTAGCTATTTTGCGTGCTAAATAAGAGGCTGTAAAAAAGTAAAGATTGCATTATTAAAGATGACTCAGGTCAGTAACATTCAAGTGATGGAATAGCCATTGGTGCAGCAAGTATGGTTGTTAAGTTTTGTCTAAGAAATCCTTATAGACTATATTCTTGATGGTATTTGGTAAACCAATTAGAGATAGCAAGATAATAATGACTAATTGTATGTGAACAAAGCATAAAATAAAAATGCATTCAAAAGGTGTTATAAATTAGCATGCAGCTGAAAGCAATATAAACCAACAAATGAAACTGAAGCTACCTGCATTAGAGATCCAAAAGATTCCCTTGTCACGTAAGAGCTATGAAAACTGTAGTAGGAAGACATAGAAGGTTAATGTAAATAACCACATAAGGTTGTAGTAACATTGACATAGGTAAACGTACAGAAAAAAAAAGAAAAAAAACCTGAGAAAAAAAGAAATTACCTGTCATTTTGCCACTGAAATTCGGGTTAAAATGCTCCCTGACTGGCAGAAAAAAGAATCATAACCACCACTTCGAAAAGCTTGTAAGCCCGTCATAACATAAACAGATTTTTATAAAAAGGGGGAGGGCAGCAGATTTTTGTATTTCATTAATACATGTAAGGCTCAGGTCTACGCATGTAGAAGCAAAACCAAACACCATTCTTGGCTGCAACTGCAACCCGAGTCAAGTTACCTCGCCAAGATACCGCCAGTCTTGGCTGCAACAATAACCCGGGTCAAGCTACCCCGCCAAAATACCGATATTGATATATTATGCCCGCAAAACATGTAAACGCAATATTCGTCATCATTGCCCCTTCCACAAATAAACAACCAATATGGCTACAGTAGTTTTTAAACCACTTATAATAACTAACTTCGGATCAGTGGTTGCCACTGAAACTATGAAACGTCAATTGAAATAAATCATCACCACAGTGATTATAGGCACACATCGGTAACACCTATAAACAAAAACATGAAAGCCCAACTAAAATTTCAAAAACCCTAAATATTTTTCTAAAAAAAACTAAAAAATTGATAGGCTTTATAAACTAACCTCAAAATAGGGATCAACCTCGTATATGCAATGGAATCTGTCGGGCTGCCAATCCCAAAATTAACCGACGACTGTGACCTTAATTAACATCATAATCCATCAAGATTAGAATCCCATACCGTAATTCTGAGGGTTGATTCAGATTTGTATGGCGTATGAATTATCATCGTTGAGAAAAACCCATAGGCAAAACCTCAAATCACACAGCATGTATGTTTGTGTGTGGAAGAGTCGAGAGATCAGCATATTAGACCAACATGAGACTGAAGTAAGACAAAATATTCGTATGTGGGCCGGAACACGTGGGCTAGGCTAATATTCTCGGGCTGGACCATGAACAGTGTATAACAGTGCTTAAAATGTTGGTGGAAGAGTTCGAGAGAGACAACATATTAGACAAACATGAAGTTAAAACAAAATATTAATGCAATATTTACCGTATGTTGGGACGTAACACTTGGTCTAGCTAATATTCTCGGGGCTGGACGTGAACAAGTGTAATAACAGTTCTAAAAATGTACAGTGTTTTTTTCAATGTAATGAGTATATTATAATATGGGACTGTGCTTTTCTTAGCTCACTCATGTTGTTTCTGCATGAGTTACTTTTTCTAAACTTTTTTTAAAAAACATGCTACTGTCATTTATAAACATGCTACTGTGATTTAAAAAAGAAAAATGTTTTATACTCTTAATGTTTTGTAATGAACTACACGATTTACAAGTATTTGCCTACTGTTGGATTTTTTATACAAATTAAAGATAAATATTTTACATTCTTCAAATTTTTAATGAACTATCAAATATGCAAGTGATATGGGAACTAGTAGACTACATAACATATTACTCTAATAGGGGGCGTTTCTTTTTTTTATCTGGCTGGATATGGTTTCCCTATGAATAAATGAGCCTATATGGCCTAAGATCAAGATGAAAATCTGCTGTTTCTTTTTCCGGTGAATTTACATCATCTTCTTTGAGTAAATGACATTTGTAACCTTCTTCTCAAAACATTAAAAAGACCCCAATCTACCTACTTATAAACAAGTTTTCATAGCAGGAAACAAGATTAAAACTTTTTTTTTGAAACAATATAACTATTTTGAATTAAATGATCTCGAAGAATAGTACAACGTATCAAAAGAATTAGCCCTCAATTCATATACAATAAAAACAAATCAAAGTAGTCCAAACAATACGAAAAAGCCGAGCAAAACAAGCCAACCAATATGAACCAAAAGCAAAGCAGGCCCACTATCAATCATGAAGAAAAACTCATCAAATACTGAACTTTCTTACTGAAAGTAAATATAGAAACATATGATTTCATCTTCCATTGTCTTGTTCAAGAACAATTTATAACAATTTATAAAATAATCTCTCTCCTCTAACAGAATTCTCGCTATTTTCACCATTTCTAAATCTCACAAAAAGCTTAATTCTCCTTAGAATAACACCATAACAATCTAATCCATTCACAGATTCCGATTCAGCTTGTTGATCCACACAGATCCCCACCACTTTTTATCAATTTTCGAGCTGCTTTTTGAAAATTTGATTTTGGCGCCAAAATTAGATTTTCAAAATAAGCTGAGATTAGTGTGTCTGGGTGCTTAATTCGTTAGTATTAGCTGATAATCTGGTGTTTGTGGTCTAATTGTGAAGCCAATTAGATTTTGGTGATGTAACTAGTTAATTTTCCCCAATTTTTGTTGACTCTAAATCATGAGAACCTAAAGAACTAACAACCTACACAAATTTCGATAATACGAGTAGTATTGCTAGTAGAAATAAGAATAATCAGAAAATTTCAGCAAAAACAATAAGAATATGTAGTGACTGAGAATATTACTAGGCGACGAGGTGTTAATGTGGAAAAGGAGATATGTATGGACAAGATGTGAGAAATTGTTTTTATAAAAAAAAAGCAAAAGGAGTGATGAGGAAGATAGACTGAAGAAATCAAGCAAGGTTTTCAAAAGTAATGTATGAATTAGGATCAGAAATAAGCTTGAAGTAAGGAATAAAGAATAATGTGGTGTTGAGGTATAGTGGAGAACAGGAAAGAAGTTGCATCAGGGAAGCTAATAACTCTGGTAATTGGTCATGTTCCTTGTACCTCTGATAATTATAAATAACTGATAATGACACCAATGCTCAGTTTAAAGAATTTGCTAAGGAAAGTAATGTGGTAATAAGTAGTGAAAATGATAAACATGCTACATATGCTCAAATTTGTGACTAAAAGTCTTATTGATGATGGAAATAAGTTGTTTACTAATTCCGTGACAGTGTTAATAGGCAAGGGGAAATAGTAGTTTTATTGATGAGGAACTTGTAAGATGAAGGTATGAAAAATGAAGCTTATGTTTTGTGTTATTTTGTGGGGTTAAGAGCATATTAATGTTCACTTGAAGTAACAATATTAGAAAAGAATTGGACTCAGATTGGAGCTTAAAGATATAGCGTTATCTGATGAAATGTGCTTCTTTAAGTTCAAGAATAAAGATGGCATGAAATACATAATTGACCAAAGTCCTTGGATTGTGAATGGGAAACCTCTTATTGTGCAAAAATGGGACCCTGAGGTTGTTATTGAGAAGGAAACTTCCTGTAAAATCCCTGTTTGGATTAGGCTTTACAATGTACCCCTTGAGGCTTGGAGCATCAAAGGGATAGGTGCTATATCTAGCAGGTTGGGGAGACCAATAAGGATGAACCAGATGACTACTGAAATGTGTAAAGATGGATTTGGTAGACTGGGATATGCAAGGGTTCTAGTAGAAGTGGATGCAGGAAAAGAATATTTGGAGAATGTTGAAATAAACTATGTTGATGCTATGAAAAAGGTGAAGATGACAAAGTGGGTAAGAGTGGAGTATTCTTGGAAACCTGATAAATGCAATCACTACAAGGAATTTGGCCACACTTTTAAGTTCTGTAAAGCTAAACCAATAAGTGAGAAAAGTGGGGCTAATCAGGAAGCTAGTGCAAATGGGAATAAGGATGATAGTGAGGGTTTTGTGGAAGTCAGAAATAGAAAGTACAAGCAAAGGAGTAAAATGGGGATGAGTAATGGGGTTCAAGGTAATAAGCTAGGATATAGATGGAATGTAATGAATATTCAACAAAGATATGTTGTAAAGCAAAAGGTTTCTGAACCAAACAATAAGGAAGGGGAAAATGGTGCAAGTAAAAGTACTCAGAATATGAGGAAAGTTGGCCAAACCAGTAAAGGAGAAAAAAAGGAGGGGGATTTGGCTGAAAACATATTACCTCCTTCAATGGAAAAAATATGGAATGTTGGGAGGAAAAACATTGTGGAGATGAGGAAAAGTGCTAATAAATATGTTGTGCTTTCTGAAGAAAGGAATGATGAGGAATTTGAAAGAGATGTTTGTTAGGATGATAGAGTGGTTGTGGATAGGTTCATTTTAATGAAATCTAAGCCCCCACCTAAAGAAATGATAAAGTGGACTTATGATATGAAGCTCTATTTTAAGTACAGATGGGATGCAGATAATATAGAAGGATTAAAGCAATGATGAATAAGATTATAATAGAAGAATTTAATGCTGCCAAAGATTTGGTTGCAGATGAAATTAGAAGTGGTGATTCACAACTCCTAAACTAAGTAGTGATGGATTTCAAACTTGCAGTTTGGAACATCAGAGGTATGAGTAAGGATTTGAGACAGAATGATGCAAAGAAATTTATTCAAGATGAGAAAGTTAATATGTGTGCATTCATTGAAACTCACTTGAAAGCAACAAACATTCAGAATGTTGGAAAAAGAGTTTTTAGAGACTGGAATGGGGAATCTAATGTGCAACAGACCCCTAGTTGTTGCAGAATTATGTTGGGATGGAATCCTAGATTGGTTTAAGTTCTGATAATCAACAAGTCTTATCAGAATATTCTATGTACTATAGAACTTATTCCTCAAAAATTAAGGTTTTATTATACTATAGTGTATGCTAGCAATAATGGGACAGAAAGGAGAAATTTATGAAAGGATTTGAGCATGCTAAAGAATCTGGTTAAGAATGATCCATGGGTAATCATGGGTGATTTTAATGTGACTATGAATGCTGCTGAACACTCATCAGGAAGCTCAGGGAAAACTGCTGATATGGTGGAATTTAGTGATGCAATTAACAGCCTTAAAATTGAAGACATATATAGTAGTGGTTTTCATTACACATGGACTAAGTCCCTTAAGAATCCCCAATGCAAAACTTTAAAGAAACTGGATAGAATTTTGATAAATGATGAGTTTCTTTAGAGATTTCAAGATGCTCATGGAGTTTTTCTTCCTTATATGGTGTCTGATCATAGTCCTGCTGTGTTACAAAATATCAAGAATGTCTTCCCAAGAAGAAAGTATCATTCAGATTTTGTAATTTTGTGGCTGATAAAGCAGAGTTCATTGATTTGGTTAAGGATGCTTGGAGTAAAGATTTTCATGGGTGTCACATGTTTAAGCTTATAAAGAAACTTAAGAATCTTAAGAGGCCTTTGAAAAAGTTGAGTTGGGCAAATGGGAATGTTTTTGAAAATGTAAAGGTTTTGAAAGACAGTCTTAAAAGCTTACAAGCTGAAATTGACATAAAGCCACATGATGAAAGAATTAGAAAATAAGCTGTCAAGGTGCTTAATGAATATGTTGAAGCATCAAAGGTTGAAATGAAGTTGTTGCATCAGAAAGCTAAAATCAAGTGGCTAAACGAGGGGGACAAAAACACTGCCTTTTTCCATGGAATTTTAAAATCCAGAAGAAGTAAAAGCAGAGTTGAGTTTATAAAGGATGATGATGGCATTAGTTATGAAGGACAGGATGTTAATAAGCAGTTTGTGAAGCATTTTGAGCAATTCTTGGGTAAAGTTGATAATGTTTCAAGTGTTGATGGGAGTATTTTCAAAAGTACTTTAGGAAGTGAAGAATCTTCAAATAAGAACTTGTGAATGCCTGATGGTGAAATTAAATGAAGCCATGTTTTGACATTGATAGTAACAAGGCTCCTGGGCCAGATGGATTCACTTTTGAGTTCTTTAAGAAAGCATGGGATATTGTTGGTGATGAAGTTTGCTTAGCTATTAAGGAGTTTTTCAGAAATGGCAAGTTGCTGGGAGAAGTAAACTCTACTCTTATTTCTCTCATCCCTAAGACAAGCACTCCTAACAAAGTCTCTGAATTTAGACCTATAGCCTGCTGTAATGTTCTGTATAAATGCATTAGCAAAATTCTGACAAACAGAATAAAGAGTGGTTTGGAAAAAGTAGTCCACATTAACCAAAGTGCCTTTATACCAGGAAGGCACATCCAAGATAATATCCTCATTGCTCAGGAACTTTTGAGAGGTTATAACAGGAAAAATGGTCCAAAGAGATGTGCTATGCAAATTGACATTCAGAAAGCCTATGACACTGTTAGCTGGAGTTTTTTGGAAGATATTCTTGGAAAATTTGGATTCCACAGAAGAATGGTTGATTGGATAATGACTTGTGTCAAGTCTACTACTTTTACCATTTGCTTAAATGGAGAATTGAATGGTTTTTTTAAAGGGGGAAGAGGATTAAGACAAGGAGATCCCATATCTCCTTACTTATTCACTTTGGTAATGGAAGTTTTTAGTCTCATTATGGAAAAAAATATTGAAGAATCCAAGGTCTTTGGATATCATTTTGGGTGTAAAGAATTAAAGCTATCTCATATGTGCTTTGCTGATGATCTTTTAGTTCTATGCAAAGGAAATAGAGAATCTATTAAGGTTGTGAAGAAGTCTTTGGAAGAATTCAGTAATGTATCTGGTCTTGTCCCCAACCTTGGTAAAAGCATTATCTTTTTTGGAAGCATCAGTGAGAGAGACAAACTGGATCTCCTTCAGGTTATGCCTTTTAAATGTGGAAAACTTCCAGTTAGATATCTTGAAGTGCCTTTGTTGGCTAAAAATCCGAGGGTTGGTGATTAAAAAGTGCTTATTGACAAAGTGGAGGATAGAATTAACAATTGGAGAAACAATGCCCTATCTTATGCAGGAAGGATTCAATTAATTGCTTTTGTTCTGGCTTCCATGCAGATGTATTGGGCTTCAGTTTATTTGCTTCCCACTACTGTTATCAATGATTTAGAGAAATTGTTTAAGAGATTTCTATGGAATGCTGGAGATTCTGTTAAAGGCAAAGCTAGAGTTTCTTGGAAAGTGGTTTGTAAACCTAAAGATCAAGGTGGTCTTGGGATTAAATCACTTAAACAATGGAATGAAGTCCTAATGATTAGACAGTTTTGGAAGATTATTGAAGACAAAAACTCTTTGTGGGCAAAATGGGTCAACAGAGTAAAATTAAAAAATAAGAGCATATGGGAAGTGAAGGTGGAGAAATGTGATAGTTGGGGATGGAAAACAATGTTGTTCATCAAGGATAAGATCAGAAATCATGTTTGTTATGATATTGGAGATGGAAGGAAAGCATCTTTGTGGTATGACAAGAGTTGTGCAATGAAGGACCTCTTAACAACAGTTATATCTAGAAGAGAAATATATTATGCTAGGCTGGATGATAATGCTAAGGTTGCTGACATGATAAACAATAATCAATGGGTTTGGCCTGATGGTTGGACTGAGAAATACACAATTCTGAGTAACTTGAATGGTGATGTCAACTTATCAAGCAAAGAGGACAAAGTTTTAATAGTCCCACTAAATGCTGGTAAGAAAGTTTTTTCACTACAAAGCAGGCTTGGGAAGGATTTAAGAGTTCAATTGCCTTACGTGTAATTGGACAAATTAATGTTTTAATCAATTAATCCCAAGACAGGATTTTTATCTAGATGGATGGTTGTAACAGAATAGGCCTGCAATCAAGATAAAGTTGAGAAATGAATCATACTGGTGACATCAGTTGGTTTCTGCAACCAATGAAGTGACGCTACCCCCACATCAATTTTCCAATGTGATCTTCTATGAAGATATGAGAAAAATGACCAAGTTTCCCACTGATGGATATTGCAGATCAATCTTCAAGATGTAATTGAATCCATAGGCTGGTAGGAGAAGAATGAAAAGTATTGGAAATATGGTTAACAAGCTTATCCTGGCTGCTACTGTCTACTTTATATCGCAGGAAATAAATTTTAGACTGTTTAAAGGAGAATGCAGAAGTGAAGATGTGCTGTTTAATATCATATATGAATGTGTGAAAAGTAAACTCATGACTATCAGAAAGTAAAAAAAAAGCAAAACTATCTTATAGCAAGAATTGAACTAAGTGTGGAGGAAGACAAGCTTGATTGCTGCTTGAATAACATTCTTGCATAATGATTGTTTGGAATATTAATTTCAGTTCATGAATTTCATGAGACTTGCATGAGTGCCCTATATCACGCCAATAAGAACCTTTCTCCTGTTTAATCCTGCTGATCAATGGTGGTGGGATATTGTTCAGTGTGCTATGTAAACTTGGAGTGAAAGGCTCTCCTTATTGTCATAAAGTGGGTTGCCTGCCTTGGCTGTAGGCCAACTTAGTGATGCCTTGGCTGTTGGGGATAACAGTCAAGGAAATGTAGCTAAGTGGGATTATTTTCCCTATGAGTAACTCCTAACCAAGAGTTACTCACCCCCCCCGCCCCCCCCCCACCCCCCCCCCGCCATTGAAATGTAGCTCTTGAGGTTGGTTCTCAGTGAAATAGGAGTTTACCCTTTCCCATAGTGATGCACCTTTTCAAGAGAGCCACTATGTTTAAAGAATGGGTTCCTTTATACTTAGGTAGGGTGTTTGGAGAGGAAATGGGTAGCTAGGGACGAGTTATCTTCATGGTAGCCTAGCCTTGAACATTATCACACTGCTAGTGCTCAAAGGCTAGATGTTGGGAGTTCAAATTGCATACTGAGTTTGTTCTTCTCTATCAGAGATGGTTTAGTAATGGGTTTTGTATGTTTAGCATTGGATGTCTGGACATAGTCTTGAGGTTCATTTGTAGTTTCCTTAGTTGAATAAAGGATTAGGTGATGTCCAATTCCTTCAAAAGTGTCTGTAACATCACTAATGGTATATAATTGCGAATTCAACATCACAAAAACAAAAAAAAACATCACCTTCATCACCAAATCACACAGCACTAATTCCATCAATTCACAACACTCAAACCCATTCATTTCCAACAAAACAAACACACAATACAACGACCAAAAAAAACATCATACTTATATTCTATGGTAATTCAAGAACAAATTCACACCATCACAACAAAAAACAATCAAACAACAAAATTAACTCCATAAATAGGTAAATTCAAAATCATACAAAAAATCAACCCTTTTTACCAAAAAAAAAAGCCGTGAAGAGAAAATCGTTCAAGAAGGGTGTTGGCGTGGAGCGGATGATATAAAGAGCTTGTGATGTGGAAGAAAAGATAGAGGGTAAAGACCCAAACTCTCAAATAGTCGGATCTGTGTGGGCGGGTTAATGTAGAGGAAGAAGATCGTCGGTGTTGATGCTATTAATTAAGGGTGGTTGATTGTTTTGGTAAAGAAGGAAGAAGTGATGTGAAGAAGATGAGGGTATAAAAGTTTTGTACATGATAAAATAAAAGATATGAGGCTCTGGTTTGGGAGGACATCAATTTTGGGGCCTTCCCCATCTAGACACTCATATGAAAAAGTTGAAAAAGAAACGTTCACTAAATCTGTGACCCGGTTCTCACCGCAAATTTACCCTTAAGTCAGAAATAAACACCCCCAATAATTTTTTGCTAGTGCAACATTTAAAGCATAATGTTTATGGATTTGGAGTATTAGACCATCTTTAAATTTTTGGCTACCGCTAACTATTCCATTTATTTTGTTTCATCATCAAACCATAGGCAATTAAAATGGCTTGATATTTTTTCTTTGTATAAGAATTATGTCAACCCGAATTGACCCGATAACCTAACCCGATATAACCCGAACCCAATAAGACCCGAACCCGATAACCCGGATCCTTATAGGGTCGGGTTGCGGGTCACATTCTTTAATTCAAAAACCCGATTCAACCCGACCCGATACACCCGATAACCCGACAACCCGACCCGATAACACCCCTACGTGTAATAGTCATAAAACTCATAAGCTTCAGCTTCACGTGAGTCTTTCACGTGAGCGTCATATAATCATTTATCACATTACCAAATCTATTACAGAAAACAGCAGTGACCACGGAAGCTACCATCAAACTCATATTTTTAAACAAATTTAACTAATACTAAAACTAAACTTTCATTAATAATTCAAAACATTATATTAATAAATTTAAACATCACACATAAAAATAAATATAAAAATAAGTTGCAGATTAAAAAGTGTTCGACAAAATTGACACGAAAGTTTTGATGTGCTTGTGACGATTTTATTTGTCTTATAACTTAAAATGTTTGTTTCCTTTGATATTGCATTTTCTTGGTGTTTTTGGATCATATCTTACGAATAATTACAAGGTCTAATGAAAACAGAGCTAGAAATCTTATATACCAGATTCGTGAGAGATCATTGGCTAGTAAATTAATATTAAACTAACCATTTGGTTGACTGTTGCTATCTAGCTACTAATTAACTAATGTAGCAACAAAATAAGGGTATGGAGGTGGCGAATTTTGGACCACTTCTCATATTATTGGCACCCCAAACAGCACAAAAGTATCAATAGTCACAAGACCACCACGTGGGTCAAAACCCCATACGTGGACCAATAAGACATTTATTGCAACACGTAAGCCTTTCTTCCAAAAGATACAATATTTGCTTGCCACGTATATATAAAGCCAAAAAACATTGATGGCACCTTCTAAGACTATACACCAAACCATACTTCGCCCACACCTTTCTCATAACATAGAAAATATTACTGTCATCGGGGAAGGTGTTGCGTTGGCCAAACACCCGACACAAAAAAGGAAGCCCATGATATAATCACATGTTTTAAACACTTGTACCAATACTATTGTTTCAACTCTCAACCCCATCTACCCATAATCTTATGTGGGAAGCTACTACATATTATTCAAATCATCATAATTTAAGATTGAACGAGAAATATATATATATATAGCATAGCTTATAGAAGCTCAACTCACCAATACCAAGTTTGCCTTGTATATCCTCCAAGAAAAAATGGCACTTTCTTCAAAATTTAGCACTAGAAGCCAAGTTAAATCCATTAGCTTGCCTTGCAGATCACACCCGACCACTACCCGAATCGAACAAGAGCTCAACGAGGCCAAAGCCGCTGCAACGGTTGCAGCATCCAAGCCATCGGCTGAAACCATTTGCAGAGGTTTGTCTCAGCTGATAGAGCTTTATAAATGCATGGATGATCTTTTAAATTCGTCTAGCGTTAATGTTTTGGTATCTCGCCAACAAAACAAGAAATGGGTCGAAGAGTTAATCGAAGAATCTGTAACATTCTTGGATGTTTGTGGCAGCATTAGAGATTTGGTTATAGAGATGAAAGATCATACTAGAGATATTATGTGTGCTCTAAGAAGAAGAAAGGGAGACTTAAGTGTCGAAAACAGTGTAACAAAATATAATTTCTTAAGAAAAAAGATGAGAAAAGATGTTAAAATGTTGGTTGGAAGTTTAAAACAAGTTGATAACATGGTTACAGATGGTGGATCAATGTTGGTTGATTCAGATAACCAGCTTGTAGCAGTGATCAAGGCGATCATAGGAGTTAGTGAAGTGACGGTTTCGGTTTTCGAGTCTTTGTTGTTGCTTTTCTCAGTGCCAATTTCAAAGCCAAACAAATGGTCTATTGTGGTATCAAAGCTTATACACAAAGGAATGGTGGCATGTGAAGATCAACAAGGGATTTTAAATGAATTTGAAATCATAGATGATGCATTGCAAACTGTATGTAAATATGAATCTGCAAATCAAGGGGACAAGATGCAAATTGCAAAATGCAGATTGGAGAGACTGGAAACTCAACTCGAATGCATGGAAACCAGATTGGAATGCATGTTTAGACGCTTGATTAGAACCAGGGCTTCTCTACTAAACATAATCTCGCAGTAAATAATCACGAGAGTCGCGTTACAAATTCTGGATAGACATACAATTTTTTAGTACGTAGTTTTATACTTTTATGTAATTCATGTCTTCATTCCAATAGGTTTGTACATTGACAAAGAAAACATCAATTGGAATACAAATTTAATGTAATTAAATTCATATATCAGAATTCAGAACTACTATACTTTAGTACATTTTACTCGTTTGATCATATATGCTCGTATCTAGAGGTGTACAAACCGGGTTTTTTGCCATAACCGGTTACTAACCAGTTTTTGGTCAAACCCGGTCAACCCGGTTAGTACCAAAAACCGGTTTCGGTTGGACTTTTGAACCCGGAAAACCCTAACCTGTACTAACTGGTTACGGTTAGAAAACCCGGTTAGTAACCGGTTTTTGTTTTAAGAAATAAAAGTGTTTCGTTTGATAATGACTCATGGTGTTATAAATTGATTTTTCGTTTAATAATGGCCCAGGGTGTTTTATAATGGCCCAACATGCTTTAAGCCTCAAATTTGAAGCCACTGATCAAATTGTATATTAGAGGTAGGTGCTTGGCTGCATGCTTATGCACCTTTACAGAAAGCTTCCAAAATATTAAATTTAGTATGCTTTAAAGGCCAAAAAAAATGGTCATACGTTATCCAATTGTGTAGGTGCTTTGCTGCCTGCTACTGCATCTTTACAGAAAGCTTCCAACGTTCGTTTATTTTAACCGGTTACTACCCAACCGAACCGGTTACTAACCGGTTTTCCAACCGGCAAGAGGCTAGAAACGACAACCGGTT
Source organism: Tanacetum coccineum (assembly GCA_026074375.1). Lineage (NCBI taxonomy): Eukaryota > Viridiplantae > Streptophyta > Magnoliopsida > Asterales > Asteraceae > Tanacetum > Tanacetum coccineum. The sequence continues at coordinate 14,581 of BQNB010032987.1, read as the reverse complement.
ACTAACCGCCACTTATTCCCTAACCGGAACCGGTTAGGGTCAATAACCGGCATTGACCGGTTTCGATTTCGGTTTTTTTTCCAGTTTCGGTTTTAATTTTGGTTTTTTTGAACACGGCTACTCGTATCTATTTATCTATTAATACTATTAAAAGAGGGTTTTTGCATATGTCATCTTCCACTAAATGGATGTATTTTATTGGTTGTTTTAATAAAGAATATTAATTGATGATGTCATGTACCATTTATTTTTATCTTTTTGTTTTAATGTACTTTTTTACTTTTATTTTTTCTTTTATTTCACTCTTTTTTAAAATATTATTTTTCTACAGCCTCTTTTGTAAATTATAATCGTTTTTAAATTTTAACCTCATATCCAAAGAAAATGCTTTCATTCAAATTTATTCATGCATCTGTCTTCGTTCTTTGGTTGACTTCTTCATTGAGTATTTCTTTGGTTCGTAGTTTTAACTTTGGTTTGGATTTAACTTTTTGATTGAATTTGTGGTAGATATTCTGTTTGTACAACTCAAAAATATTTTTTGTACTTTAAAAGTGTACTTTTTTGTACTTTTAATACTTTTTAATTAGGTCGCTCCGCTCTGATCGTTTTGGGGCATTTGAGAAAGAGGTTTTTTTGAGGCATTTGTCACAAACTCAAAATCTTCATAGGGCAAAAATAGAAATAGCCCTTATTTTGTTATAATGGGACGATGTCTTCTTCAGAACACATGATATTGATTTTTAGAAATGTACATATGTTGTAATTTTGTTTTGTTAGTTTGATTTTTTCTTTGTATAATTTTTAAGTATAATGAATCTATCTATCTATTTTTATTTATAAAACAAAGGTTTCTTCCTATGTCATCTCTTGCTAGATGTTACTTTGCTATTGGTCGTTGTATTAAAAAATATTAACTTCTGATGTCATAAATATAAATATTTTTTTTAAATTACGTTTATGAAAATTATTACTACGTAAGATGTTTACATGAGAGGTGGATTGAGAAAAGACATTAAAAAGGTAAAACATCGAGTGTTTTTCAAATTCAAACTTTTTAATTGCTTCTTTCTTTGAAGTTATCAAAGAACATAAATTCAATTTCTCTCTGAAATTGTCATGAGACCTTTTTGAAAAACATTTGCCTGCACATTTACATGTCACGGGACCTTCTTGACAAACATAAAAGAATCAAATAAAGACATATCTAAGTCTCAAGTTCAGTGCGCAACCTAAACTTGAAGGTGAGATGTTGATGAAGCTGAAGCTTAGTGTTTCAAAGGATGAAGAGAAAGTTGAATGTCGCAGTAATATTGGATTTGAAGAGTATTTTGAATTGTGTATTGTATTCAATGAGCTATTATGATTTAAAATGGTTCCAAGTTTTAATGTAAATCAAATTTATGCTACTAGAAAATTTGGTTGCGATACACACGCAAATCTTTTTAGTAACAATTTGTACTCACTTATAAATGTTAAATTAATCGGTTATTTTTTTAAAAGCCCGTGTATTACACGGGTCTTAAACTAGTTAATACCATTAAAAGAGGGCTTTTTTTATTGGATGTATTTTATTGGTTATTTTAATTGAAAATATTAATTCATGATGTCATATACCATTTATTTTTATCTTTTTGTTTTAATATACTTTTTTTATCTCACTCTTTTTTAAGATATTCTTTTTTATAGCCTTTTGTAAATTATAATAGTATTTCATTAGTTTTTAAATTTTCAACTCATATCCAAAGAAAATTCTTTCATTCAAATTTTTTTATGCATCTGTCTTCGTTCTTTGGTTGATTTCTTCATCGAGTATTTTTTTGGTTCGTAGTTTTAACTTTGGTTTGAATTTAACTTTTCGATTGAATTTGTGGTAAGTATTCTGTTATTTTGTTATAATGGGACGATCTTCTTTTCTAACACATGATATCGATTTTCATAAATGTACATATGTTGTAATTGTACATTTGTTTTGTTAGTTTGATTTTTTCTTTGTTTAATTTTTAAGTATAATGAATCTATCTATCTATTTTTTTTATAAAACAAAGGTTTCTTCGTATGTCATCTGTTGCTAGATGTTACTTTGCTATTTGTCATTGTATTAAAAATTATTAACTTGTGATGTCATAATATTAAATAATTTTTTAAAAATTACGTTTATAAAAATTATTACTGCGTAAGATGTTTACATGAGAGGTGGATTGAGAAAAAACATTAAAAAGATAAAACATCTTGAGTGTTTTCCAAATTCAAAGTTTTTAATTGCTTCTTTCTCTGAAGTAATCAAAGAACATAAATTTAATTTCTCTTTAAAATTTTCATGGGACCTTCTTGACAAACATTTGCTTGCACATTTACATGTCACAGGACCTTCTTGACAAACATGAAAGAATCGAATAAATACATATCTAAATATCAAGTTCAATGCGCAACTTAAACCTGAAGGTGAGATGTTGATGAAGCTGAAGCTTAGTGTTTCAAAGGATGAAGAGAAAGTCGAATGTCGCAGTAAAATTGGAGTTGAAGAGTATTTTGAATTGTGTATTATATTCAATGAGCTATTGTGATTTAAAATGGTTCTAAGTTTTAATGTAAATCAAATTTATGCTATTAGAAAATTTGGTTGTGATACACGCGCAAATTTTTTTAGTAACAATTTGTACTCATTGATAAATGTTAAGTTAATCGGCTATTTTTTAAAAAGCCCGTGTATTACACAGGTCTTAAACTAGTAATTCATGAAAATGCTCTTCTGAGTGTACCACACAAACTTATTTTTTAATAAACCAATTAAAGTAGTGTTGATAATAACTTGAAAAGACTTAATTCATAAATATTTAAATATTTAACTTTATTAAATTAACTTAATACATAAATATTTAACTTTATTAAATTATTGATTTTTTTAACATAACTTTGATTATGTTTAATAACTTATTATTTACATTGTGGTAGAAGACAAACGAGCAACAAGCTGCGCTGCTAGCTCTTTTTGAATTGCAAAGCTAATCTTATGAAAAATGACATGTGTGGATCTAGACGTCATAATATTACTGTAGTTAAACTCTATTGAGTAGTTCCACCCCCTCATGTGCAAGGAAACCAAATTTATCAAACGCGATAGAAATAAACGCGTGTTGATATTCAATGCATGCTTTCTCGTGTTTTGTCACTTTGCATGAGGTGGCTTAAAATAAAAAGCTTTCTCGTGTTGGTTATTTCTCGTGTTTGATTGATGCTTAAAATAAATTGATGACTTTATAGATAAGACTATGGGGATGAGGGTCTTCCGATTAAGTTAATCATATTTATTTTACTTTTACTTATTTACCATCCCACAATTTTTATCCAATAATTTTTTATTCAACACTTATTTAATATAAAATAGTATAACGATAATTTTCTTTAATATTGACACTTTATTCGGCACACAAAATAAATAATTATTTATTTTCATTTATAAACACACTAGTTTCATAGCCCTCTACATGGGCGGGCTAGCTTCATTTTACTACATAATAAATCTTGCGTGTATGTTTTGTGTATGTCTATGCAAAGTATAAAACAAAGTAATAGTTACCAGATAATACAGAAATGAAATGCGATGCGTTTTGAGTTTAAAAAATATTATTCCGTATACAAAACCTTGATATAAAACGAAAACATTCAAATATGAACTAATACTTCCTTGTAAACAACATTTGTTGTTGAGTAATCATAATTCTCATCTTTGTCACAACAGAGCATAAAACTGAGGAATCGTTAACCGGTAAATCTTATCAGTAATATTAAATATTAAATCTGATAGACGGGCTAGCTTCATTGTACTACATATTAAATCTTACCGATATGTTTTGTATATGTCCACGCAAAGTATAAAACTGAGGAATCGTTAATCGGTAATATACAAATGAAATATGTAGCTTTATATTAGAAAATGTTGCACTTTGTAGTGTCAATAATCATTACAACTATCTATATATTTAAGGGATAAAACAACAATTTTGACAAAAGCATCAGATGGGTACAATCACAATTTAAGGTAAAATCTCAGTTTGATGCTAGAATCAAGCTTTTAGAACCCGTGTAATATAAAAAAATTAGGAAAAGACTGCTCTTCAAAAAACGACCCATTATATCATTGGTTCATCAATGTTCAGAATATTGTAGAGGACATCATCAATGGCAGTACGGCAGCATGATGTAATGGATTCAAATATTTCATCATTTTCAACATTTGTCAAAGCCCCTAAGAAATATTAATGATTTTCTAATAAAACTGTTAACATTTATCCATTTTAAAATAATAATAGCCAAAATCGCCATCTTTCCAAATTACTGATAAACAATAAAGATACACAATAAAGATACACCCTCGTTTTCTTTAGTCAATGACTACATCAATAATGCAATAATTTATATTACCTTATGTAATCACATATTCTTTAACTTGAGCTTGTATCTTTCACTCGTTATATCTATCATCCTTCCTGTTTTCATTGTGATCACTATGATAGCAAATGAGAGGCATAAGGAACCCCACTGACATTGCCTGGATCAATAGTCAACGAAGTAGAATCACTAAAAGTTCAATATTCAAGAATATAACATCTGGAATTAGGCACAATGCAAATTTTATAGAAAATTACCTTCTCCTATTCTTCTTCCAAAAGATATCTTTCTTTTGGTATGCAGATACCATTTTTCTCTATAAAAGCATACACCTCTGGCCAAGCAACAGTTACAAAGATTGTTAATAATGTATCAAAAATGTTTAGCCAGGTAGCGTTATGACATTATCAAACATTATACAGTACATATATTCCAGATTATATCTAATAAAATTAGTGGGATAGGCATTGAACTTTATAATTAGAACGATTAAACTGTAGTTTACCAGAAGAATGATGAAAGTGATAAGCGATCGCTCAAAGCTAAGCTAATCTGAGATGGTATCACAGCCATATTGTACATGCAACAACACATGTCAGATTTGATCTGTAAACCTCTTACAAAACATTAATAAACCGTCTATACTGAGCAACCGATCACGACACTATCCACCCATACTCGTCATGATAGATCCATAAACTTAATAAATTACATTATTGTCAATAAAAATGTAGCAACATTGGCTTTCTCTTCCAAACGATACCCACTTTCTTAGGACTTTGATCTCGAGGGGTTCATCTGCATCTCCGGCTTCCATATTACTGGTAAAAACAAATATGTTATATATGAATCCCAAGCATATAACTAAATTAGGAATGCAAAATATGTGTTAAAATGAGTTGCAGCATGTGTATAAATTAGCAAATTATTCACAAACACAAAACTAATATTACAGTAACATGGTCAACATTAATATGCACGCCACTCATTAACTTCTCTTGTATTTTTGTCATTTTAAAGTCAATCTGTTAGGGACTTAGGGACAGTGAAATTCAACAAAATTTCTCTCAAAGGTTTCTATCCTAACATATTTGATTATGCATATGGATTATGTGAATTTTCTAGAATTACAACTGGGAGAGTAATGTTTTTTCCTCAAGTATAATTATACTGTTATAAATTAAGGTAATTAGCACCATCACCATGGCAGTGATTTACGAAAAGCATTACATCTTTCTAGTTTTATGTTGACTTAATCTTGAGAAGTCAAAGAGAGTCTGATAACCAAATAAGAAAACTTAAAGTGTGTAGCTCTTTCTAATCCCAGACATAAGAAAATTTCTTTCTACCAAGTAAATACCCATGTTGAGATTCTCTCAACTGTGGGATAACTTCATTGTATAAGGGAGTAATTACTAAAATTTGCAGACCTTACATTTGTTAATAGACCAAAATCTTATAGAGGAACCCAGTTATTAGACCAAAACTTATAGTCTATATCTCCCAACAATTTCTTCTTACAGAAGTGGTTTGACCAAAAGAGTATTACCCAATGAAAGCGTGGGTTTCTATATTATTTGGGCACAAAACCTAACTTAAGGTCTAAAAATACCTGCCATTAAAATTGTATAACATGGTCATGTGTGTGATCAATATGAGCTAAAAACATCCAAGCCTGATTTAGTTAGCTAGTCATAAACAACTACAATTGTTGTCCTGAGTTATCTAGCTTAACAGTAGTTGCTACATATGTAACTGTATTTTTAGCGACTAATGTATTATGTGCGAACAATCACATCGCCTGAACATCTCTACTAAATTTCAAATATTAAATGATTATTTTTGCAGCCCTGACATAACATATTTTGGTAATTACTCCCCTCCACTCAGCCTTCTCCGGAGTACACTAACGGAGGATCCCAGTTGAATGATTAATACGCACACACATAGGCAACTTACTGTCTCCTAATAGCAGAACTTAAAGTTACATGGCATTTGAACATCTTAGTCCACAGGAAAGATTAGTGTTAATATACACCATTTAAAGGTTTAAAAGTTAATAGTTGGTATATGCTTAATTACACATACCATTTTCCATTAAAAACGGACTTAAAAGACTAAAAACGTACCAAAAATACATTGTATTTGTATGTTTTGCATTTGAATTGTGCAGGGACGGATATTCAAAAAGAAAGCCAAAAACGACCAAACCAAGCACGGGATGGAAAAGACAAAGTCAAATCGAAGCCAAAGTCAGTCAAAGTCAGAAAGTCAACCCAGAAAAAGTCAAAAGTCAACCAAGTGAAGAAAATACAACTTGAGGGACTAAAATTGCCAAACCTCAAGTTGTATCACAAGAATAACAAGACAAGGACTAAAATTGGAAATTGGGGGAAGTATAACTTGAGGGGCCAAAGCTGCCAACTTATCCAAAGCCATTTTTTCCCGCCCAACTAAACCCAGATACAACTCACGGGTGTCTTCCCACCCTTTTACCCTGCAACCTCTACAACCCCTTGGGTAAGACATCGCCCCCTCCTCCACTATCTCCCCCCAGCTTTATAATTGCCATGTTGGCAATCCCTCACCATTTCCAAGTGATTTCGATGGCTGTGATTGACTCAAAAGAAGCACAAAAGAAATTGAAGGCTGGGATTTGTTTTAGAATCACCTCACACAACAAGCACACTTGGGTTTTTGTCTCTACAAAGAAACACAGAAGAAAGCACAGCTGGAAGAGAAAGAAACCAAGCCCTTAATTCGTTTTAGTATAAATAGGGCCATTGTAACCCAAGATAAGGGGGTTCTTTTAGAGATCGATTAGTTAGTAAAATTTTAGCTTATTTTTATGCAATTTTATTTTTCCAAGTCTTGTAACTTTAATTTTCGTCTTAATGCAATTTTGGAGTTTTTAAGTCAAATCTTGAATCTTTGTATTTCCTTTGTTAAAAGCATTACTTAATATGTTTTAAGTCTTATAAAATCATATAAGTCATTTGTTTTAACTCAAATACTAAGAAGTTAAGTAAAGTCACAGAAAATTCATCACTCAAATATACCACAGCTTATGGACTTATGGACACTACTAGCTTGTTTTATACAAGCTAGAGCTTGTAGACTCTTTGTTTAACCCTGTTTTGAGCAAGGGAGTTGTAAGTCTTTATTTTTCTTATTTTGCTTATTTACTGTAGAACTGCTTATTAGTGCTTATTCGTTTTTGCTCATTTATGCTTTATCATTACACTGCTTATAGTTGCTTATTGTGTTCCCATATTTGCTTATTTATGCTTTATCATGATGTTTAATGCTTATCTTGCTTAGTTGTTAGTTTAAAAATAGTTTGTGTCACTTTCTTAGTTAGTACTGGTAGTACTGCTATTAGTTAATAATGTTAAGATAGATTTTGCTTATTTAAAGTGTTATTCTTGATTGAACATGTCTGTCTGCTTATAAGTGTCTTATTTTGTTATTTGATAATCTGTTTTTAACAATTTAGGACCAAATCAGCTTAAAATAAAAAGAAAAATGATTTTTGAAAACTTTAAGGGGTGTTTGGAACAAGCAGTACTAACCCATAGTTAGTACTGCTGGTTCTATTTTGGGATTTTTAAAGCTAGCAGTACTAACTCAAAGCTAGCAGTACTAACTCCAAGTTAGTACTGGTAGTTAAAACTGTTAGTACTGTTGGTTCATTATTGCTTATTAGCTTATTATTTCTGCTTATTTAAGATTTCCTTAGCTTTTTAGAGTAGATTAAGCCCATTTTCGTTTACTGTCTTTAGTAGAGCTTATTTAAGCTTATTCGCCTTTTCAAAGCAATTTTAATAGTTTATCAGTTTGTAGCTTTTTAGCTTATTTGCCATTTTAGTTTATTCTAGTTGCTTATTCTTATGCCTGAGTGCTTATTAGGGGTAGTTAAATATCTGTTTTAGCCTATTTGCTTATTTCTTGTTTCATTGTGTTTTGTTAAAGCTAGCAGTACTAACTCAAAGCTAGCAGTACTAACTCCAAGTTAGTACTGATAGTTAATACTGTTAGTACTGTTGTTAGTACTGCTGAGTTTCTCCTGCTTAACTTAGTTTAATTGCTTGCTGAATTTGCTTATTTAGAGTTAGTCTAGCTTATTTGGTTTGTCTTAAGCTTATTTGAGCTTATTTGTGTCTTAGTATAAAAGTTTTAAGTGTTTTTACCATTCCTAGCCTTTATGCCTGCTCTAGCTTATTTTCCTTGCTTATCTTTTCGTGCATTTGCTTATTAGGTTTAGTGCTCAATCATATCCTTGTCATACTCAAACATCGATTATCAATTCGTCATTCGATTTTCCATTCAAGCCTCGTTGGGACATAACGACCCGGAAATACTCTATACTACTTCCGGTTTCATTGATTTTGTGGATTTTGATCTTTGTTATATATTTATATTTATTTATTTATATATAAAAAGGAGTAAGAATACGCGAGTCAATAGTTAAATGACATATAAAGCGATATCCTTAATCTTCATATAAAGCGATATTGTTTTTGGTATACGTAGTTGGATGACGCCTACTTTTAATGTGTCTTAAATATTTTTATGGCAGTCACAGATTATGTTAATTGTCAGGCAAAACACATAAACTTTCCTTGTTTTTCAAAGTGTTGAGTATCAACCCGTAAAGATTTTGTTTAGGTAAATCTAATTACGCCAAAAATTATTGAAGTTCTAATTGTTGACTAACCTGGAAAATTTTGATAACCATTCAATTTCAGAGCCCGAAAACCCACAGCTATGTCGTCAACATCTGGTGCATTCGTCTTCAAAAGTCTTGAGGTATCAGAGTGCAAACTCTTTCCATTACTCTTTACATATTTTATCATCAGCGGCATCACCAAATGTCTGCAATAAGCATCATCGTCTATTGATTATCATTGTAAAAAAGATGGGGAAAACAGTAACTATTGCTAGAGCTCTTACCTTGTCAATAATAAACATAAAGAATAAGTGTTCACCTGTTAGTGGCACCGATTATGTACACTTCCTTACGTTAATCGCCACCATCCAACTTTATCAATAGCTATATATATAAAGTTATTTATTTCTCAAGTACATTAAGGGGGGCAAAAAACTTTCTGCAAAGTAATAATTTTGAACAAAATGAGCGAGCTTCAACCATAGTTGTGTAGATTTCGCTAAACGGATTCAAAATTCGTTCAACAACCCATCCCCTTTCTTTCCCACGCTTCCAATTAAGTATGGTTGGTTTGCACGTATATGAGAAAACTGGAAAATTTACCTACCAATGGATCGATTCAGGTCGTCTTGCGTCTCAAACAGCGCAAATATATATAATGGTTAAAAGGGGAGCATGCCAAACTGGTTGAAAACTGCCAAAATAAGCTAAACAAACACCCTCCTTCATTAACTGTAGGTTAATCATCACATTTTGTAGCTGATTGTGCCAGACAACATAGAGTTTTCTTTAGGAGGGATACCATCCTTCAACGAAGCACTTGATGATCTTCACATCATTATTTTTTTCCTAACCGATGATCAATATCGAATTGCGAATTATTATTATTCTCAATTACAACACGGGTTTTATTATTATAAGGTTAAAACAGTAAAAACTTGCTTTAGGAGCCCATGTGACTGCCAAAAAAGCATAATCAGACCTCAAAAAATCGGGATAAAAAATCAAGTAGGGCAAAATACGGAGAACAGATTGAAATGTCTCAGACACCCTTTTAAAAATGAACTAACCATATATACACTTTTCAAAGAAGCAATCCTCTTAAAAGTTTATCTAATGAGTCAAAACACAATAAGCACATGGGCAGTTCAAAACGCAAGAAACAAATAAATAGTAAAGGGCTAAGGGCAATACCAAACATCTCCTAAAAATAACAAATTATACCTTTTTGATATAATACTCGATGCTCTTGGGTTTAAGATTGTGAAAGGTTTGGAGTATGTGGGAAGTCAAACGAGGTGACAGAGGTGGGGTATGGGTTTTGGCGGGAAATGATTGTTGAAGATATACAGTAACTTGAAAGTTGGGGTGAGGGTTTGGGTAATTGGCAATAATGGCCCCTCATGGTGATATGGGTGTTTGCAATTTTCGTCCTTGGTGTTATACAAGTTTGGGGACTTGGCAAATTAACCCCCCAAGGGTTATATTAGGTGTTGCAGTACACGTCCTTGAGAGATATAAGAATTGGACCTTGGCAGTTTTGCCCCTTGTGGTTTAACTTTGCCAATTTGGCCAAATTAACCCTTCTTCTTTTCTTCTTTTAAGACAAGTTTAGGGATTTAACAAGTTTAGTCCCTAAACTTGTTTTTCTTGACTTTTGGCTTCGGGGTTGACTTGGGGTTGACTTTCTGTTGACTTTTTCAGGCTTTTTGTTTGACTGGACTTTGTCTTTTTCCTGCTTTTCCATTCCGTGTCCGGTTTTGTCGTTTTGGCTTCGTTTTTCGTCCTTTTCTTAGATATCCGTTCCTGCACAACACAATTAGCAAAACAAGCATATATTTGGCATTTTAAGTCCGTTTTTTGTTATTTTAGCTCGTTTTTAAAGGTAAAAGGTATGTGTAATTAAACACATACCAATAATATTTGTTGATCAGGTGTAAATTGGTTGGCAAATGGATTAAAGTTAGTAAATTGGTTTGGGATTTGAGGTGATGGAATTTACGGATGATGGTGTGTTTGGATTTATAGAAGATGATGAATTCAATATTTAGTTTTGTGGGTCGTTGAACAAGGCGTTGATTCATTGCTAGTTGGGATTCATTTTTGTAGTAGAAGTATAAATAATTATTGAGTTTAAAGGTAGAAATGTTAGTAGAAGTGTGTAAAAATTTTAAAAATAATTAGGTATTTATAGAATTTAATTTATTTTTTTGAGAAAAATGTGAGATTTAATTGCCAAAAAGGGCTAGTAAAAAGGCCCAACGTCTCTTTTTTCCTTTTTTCCAACCGTTACATATCGTTACTTTAAATGAATATAATATTAAATCACACCGCGTGGGCTGGTATTTTTGGTGCCAGCCTCGACAACACCAACATTGGTGTGGTTTCTCGTGCCATCAACTGGGTTGGTCGGCCAGCCAAACCCAAAACGCAACCATGCCTTACGCTCTTAGAGTATTAGTTACAAATTCTTTTGTCACTTGGCCATCATTGAGTAGTTATTATTTCGTAAATATGATATGGTAGTTATTATATCAAGAAATACGTTCATGTTTTCACTAGCGCCTAGTAACATTCTATATATCTCGTTCCTTGTATTCCTTAGCGTTTTCCTAGTTAATTAAATATAATAATTTGAAAAAAATGTTCATGCACGTGTTAATTAGATGACAAATATATAAGGTGTTTATGCACGGAGCTTTGCGCTTCCATTATAGGGGGTTTATGAAAAGGTTTATAACTTACGAAAAGGTTTATCATTTGTTTCAACCATAGTGAGCTATCTATGTGGCATGAAGAGGTCTAAGATCCTAGACCTTTTCATAATTTAATGCATATGTATTTCATATTGTTATAAAAGGTTTATGCATAATGGTACGAGGTTTATAATATCAAAAGGATTATAAATTTATGATTTGTCATGTTATAAACTTATTGAAAAGTTTCACTATTGTGGATGCTCTTAGACAATGTTTTGAAAACCGGGTTTTGAATCGACCCGGTCGAGTCACCGGGTTACCGGTTGGACCGCCGGGTCAACCCGGTTTTCCAATATATATATATATATATATATATATATATATATATATATATATATATATATATATATATATATATATATATATATTTTCAATAATTAAAAAGAAAGTATGTATATAAATCATGAAATATTTCATATATTAAGCCTAAAGACTATTTATTAACAATTAACATGTAAAATTAAACTACGTCGCAAATATATACAATTAACATGTTTATTATAAAAAAACACGAAAAAACCGAAACCCGGCCGGGTCTCGTGAACCGGGTTACCCCGTCACTCCAAATCCCCCAAACCGTTCGGGTCAAACCGGGTTTTCGAAAATAGAAACCCGGTTTAATTTGACCCGTTTTTTCGGCCGGAACCGGTTCAACCGGTTGACCCGGCCGGGTCGAACCGGGTTTCAAAACACTGCTCTTAGACAATATGCTTTTTAAAAATATAAGTAAAATTTTATTTTTCTGTTTTATAAGCTATGTTATAAAGTATTATCAAAATCATATATTATCGAAATCATAAGAATAGAATAAATTCACTAAATATTTTATATATTACGTAGTATATGAACTTGATGGTAATTAGTAATTTTGTTTTGTTTTGATTTACCTGTTCTCCAACTCGACATTATGAGCCAACTAATCTCAGCGAAACCTGTGACACCCCGCCAAGGCGGAAACGCGAGGCGTAACGAGAATGGATATCATCACAACACAATGGTGTCTACTATAGAGAAATCTAAATGAAAGAAATAACCAAATGGACACTATGTGTCATGACAATACCCAACACAAGATAAAGAGACTTGCATCTACTAAAAAGTTAATGTCGTACACGAACAATATAATCTAAATACAACATCTCCAACAAACAAGTAATTACAAGCAAAACAAATTCATAAAATGAAACAAGACTAGAAAAGCAACTCCACAAGCAATGCCTATGGGTCTCTGGTAGGCCACCTTCCTAACATCATTTTTATCATCACGATACTCCACGCTGAAATGATGCATATATAACAACGTCAACACAAAAGTTTTGCGATGAGATTCATAGGTTTTACGATACCAATACAAGATTTAAATCAATTACTGTGATTATATAAAAAAACATGGCAGGACAGTTAAGCTAGCAATTATACAGGCTAACATGCAAACGCACAAACAACCATAACTAGGACGGAACGTGTCCCCCGATCCAACGCATATCTCACCATAAACGGGTAGGAACGTTACCCCCGATCCAACAACTCATAACACTGGGTAGGAACGTTACCCCCGATCCCAAATATGTCACTTACGCACCTAAAAGTCTACCAGCTGGAACTTATACTTAGGCCTGGACCAACACAACATTGAGTATTATTTCAACCCTCCAATTAGATTTAAATAGGTAGAACCACTACCCTCCAACCGGAATCACACAGCAATGGGATAGGCGTACCCCTCCGCTCCAACCAACCACACAACAATAAAGCACATCACATATAATAACCACATAACTGTTCATGCCTCAAGTAAAACCACATAATCACAGCAATTAAAACTTTTCAAACCACAAGCATCATTTCCACCCCAATAAATCATAAGAAAAGAGGGGCTATGAAACTCACCTGATGCACAAGCAGCTTCCAAACAATATCAACACAAGCTACACAATACAAACACAAACGTGTTACACGCGACCAAGCTAAAAGCTCAAGTCCATGTAACTCACATATGATGGATGTCTAAGGGTTTGATTAACCATCATGGGTCACCCCGACACCATGCCCAACCTTAACCTCCTCATTAACACGTTACATTAGTTAACTACAATTTATTCAAAAATGCAGAATTTTAGTGTGTCTTGACTAACTTAAAGACCTTACTTGATGACCTTTATAAATTATACCAAAAATCATCTATGTTCCTTTATGTGTTCTCTAACTACCATTTGATTCCCAAAAGCCATTTACATGCACAAGTACTCCTAAGAAAATCAAACTTCAAAACAGTCTCAATTCGGATCTGATTGCACACCAAAATGTATCACTCTAACTACCATACTTAGACATGCTTTCAGAGGCTAATTTTCACAGGATTATCAATAGACATATGGAACTTAACTACTGTAGAAGGGCTAAGCCTAATTCCATTTTTAAGTAAAGGTTTTACCCTCACAAACATGACCTAAATCTGACCCGTATTTACTGATGTGACAACTTTTAGTGCAACCAACATTTGAATGACTTCCCGACCTTAAAAACATTCGAGGCTAGATTTTATGGAAAGTAGACTCTTTTGGCTTATTTATAGGCTCAAGAAAAATATCAATACACGTTTTTTTCATCTAGATAACAGTCGTTGAAGACGACCTAAAATTCTGCTCAACCCTAAATCCAGTTTTAACGCAAATCTAACCAAACCACAAGCATGCATACGCATCTAATTCAATCCTAAGCATACTATAATCATAATATATCATAAACATTTTGTATTTTA
>BQNB010032986.1:0-52717 GCA_026074375.1 Tanacetum coccineum | reverse complement strand
TATATATATAATCTTATAATCAAAGTTTATAGTTAGCGAATACAAAGCACCTTGTAACAAACTATGTGGGATTCATTGGAGAAAATCAATACATTAAAATCATCAATAACAAATTTCACAAGGTATATGTATCATACATAATGATTATCATCAAAAACAAATGTAGCCTAAAGGCCACATTAGTCGGTGCAACAACACTAAACTTATAGCTAACTTACACTAAAAAAACTTATCATAATATTATCAATGTAACTAACTAAAAATTCAAACTTCACTAATAAATATATAACATACAGTGACACAGAACTTAGAAACAAAAAAAACTTGAATAAAATGTCATTAAAACTAACACAAATGACAAAGTATTAAAAATAAAAACGAAATATGTCTAACGTGTGTTAAAGTCATTATGAAAGTAGTTTAGCCCACAAACTTGAATTCGGCTTAATTTTCGGGTTGACCCGAAAAACGTAGATTACATCATTTATATCTTTTAAAATTTTAATTATATAGATTTAAAAATATTTCAAGAAAAAAATGTTTTGTTTATCAGGATAAAATTTTAATATTCTATTTATATTTTTGTATATATAAAAGTATATGTTTACAAAAATTCAGATTTCCAAACCTTATCTAAACTAAAAACCGAATTTTTAGTTCTGAATTTGGTTTTGCCAACTTAGGTTCATTTCGGTTTAGGTTTTCGATATATTATTTTGTTACCCGAACAATCAATACCCCTTTGACGGCATACATCACACACTAGGGGTGAGTAGAAAAATCGAAAAAACCAAAACCAAATCGAAAACCGAAAAAAACATAACCGAAATAACTAACCAAAACAAGCAACCGATGGTTTATTTTTTACTATTTCAAAAACTGAAAATTTCACTTTTGGTTTTCGTCCAAAAACCGAAACATAAAACCGACCAAACCAGTTTTTATAAATTAGGCTTAAATTGAAAGAAAGAAAAAAATCTACGAGTTGGTTTTTATAAATTGATCACACCCAAATATAAATGGTTAAAAATCAAAAAACCTAACCAAAACCAAAAAAACTGAACCGCTACCGGTTTTTGTTTTTACAAAAACCGACTATTTCGGTTCGGTTTGGGTTTTAGCCAAAAAAACTGACCCGGACAAACAATGAACACCCCTAATAATTGATTGTTGAGTTATTATTCCCGCCTATTATTTCCCCCAAATTGGATCCAAAAGGTCTAACTTATTACATGATTTTATAAATTTAATTTGATATTCACTATTACTATTATTATCAATTCAAGAATAGTTAAATCAAACAATGAATTGGCTACTAACTAATTGATTGTTGTTCGGATGCTTCGTGGCTTTACGGACTGCGTCGTAACCCTTGTTCTACTATTCGTTGCTTCGTTTTTGACCAGGGTAATAAACTTAGGCATTCATATATAATGTTTCGATGTGTAAGTGTGTATGTGATGTTAGATTGACTAGCATACTAGGTCGTATCAAGCCACAAGCTAAAAGCTAGCCAGGGCCGGTCCTGAGTTTCCTGCTACCCTGGGCGAGATGGCCAAAAAATGCCCCTTGTAAATAGCTACTGCCATGGAGTGATAGTCGAAGGCAACGGTGAATTTCATATTTTGTCACTAGTAGTAGAAGTGTGGCTTGATGTGTCTTATTTAGTTTTTGTATGAGTTTAAATCTATTTATACAAAGCATCTAGTTTATATATATAGATGAAGACTTGAAAATTTAAAGCTTAGGTATACAAATAAGAATGTATGTTTAGCTCGGTTTCTCACTTTAATATACTTTTGGGTGAAAAGGTTTAACCTTCATGGCCAAAATTTAGATTGTAATTGTGTCATAAACTCATGGGCGGAGATAAAGAGGGGGCCGGTAAGTACATTTTTAGCAAAAAAAATTGTAGTGTAAATTTTTTAAAATATAAGGGTTTTTTTTAGATTTGTCATCCTCTAAGAACCAATTTGTAAAAATTATTGAAATGTACCTCTTTCAAGAAAAAAATTCTCGCTCCGCTCATTGGTCATGATCCATGTCGCAATACCTAGAAAATTGCCTATCAACGTATGGCCAAAAAATATAATAGACAGGAGCAATATTCAAAATCATTCGTTAAAATAACTAACAGTAAATGATTTGCATGTCTCTAATAAAAATTTAGTAGTAAACTAGTGGAGTAAAATATAACCCAATAAACAATACCACTTAGCCCATAAAATAAAATAAATGATTGACGTCCATTAACCACCCTAAACCTGATACTCCCAAATTAACCACCCGCCACCATAAAAGAACAAGCTTCAACCTTTATTAATTTTTATCAGGATCGCATCTCAATATCGAAAATCTTCTAAAGATATCCCACATTTGGTCAACCTAATTTGATGCCCCCAAATTTTTGCTGCCCTGGGCCGTTGCCCAGCTCGCCCAGCACCAGGGTCGGCCCTGAAGCTAGCTAGTAGACTTATATAGCCGGCTTATGCTTATTTGGTTTTGGGCTAATGTTTCATAAGCTCACTTTTTGTACCTTACTTTGAACCTTTTCCGCTTATATAATTTTATTATGTCATTTTAAACTTTTGGAAGCCGAAAAGATTCTATATAAGCCACAAAAAGTAAGCTTATGAATGATAAGCCCAAAACCAAATATGCCATAAGCCCGCTATATAAGCCAAAACAAACACCCAGGCGCCTTATGGCTTATTTGAAACTTTTCATAATAAGCTTATATAAGCCAAAAAGTTTCAAAATGTGAGTTTATAAAACATAAGCCGAAAATTACATTAGCCATAAGCACTGTTATATAAGCTCAAACAAACACCCCTGTTATCTTTTAGTAAAGTGTTAAAAGTGGTATCTCGTGAACACTATGTGAAATGCTCCTCTCTGTTCCATTTCACTATTGTATCATAGACGTTGTGTCATATACATACTTTATAAATGCAGTTCATTTGCAAGTGCGGATTTGGAAAATGAACAAACATTAGAAATAGTGAAACTAGATGGGGTTTACGGCAAGTCTATTCGCTCAATTAAGAAGATTATTCTGGAATCCAGTTTCACTATCCAAAGAGAACTTACGGTACATCTTGATTAAGATAGTGTGACAAGTTTTTATGTTGGGCACTCAACAAAGTGTTTCTTTCCGAGCTTTGTAAAATTTATGACAAGGTAGTTTATCCTCGTATATATTGTTATAGCATTGCTAGAGTAGTTATAATTAAGCTCTCAGCGTTAGGTGATAATTGATTTTGCTACTTAGGAGGTGTTTGGTTGGAAGGTTTCAGTTGTGATGAGGTTTAACATGTTTATTTTAAGGCTATGGGCCATAAACAATGGTTTTTTTTGTAACCATGATTTTTGACCTTTTGGCCAACTAATCGGGTTTGAACCCACCGCTATACATATTCAAACCAGGTAAAGCCCTCGCTTTTTCAGGAGGTTGGCGTGACCACTTCAGGGTTGTTTGTACCTAGCACGAATTAAACATGAGAGGTTTCAAAGAATGGGTTTTATACATATTAAAACAAGCGTCACACATACCTTAAGAATTGGGTTTACAAACCCATATGGCCACACTCGTGGTGCAAACTACACACCACCTTAGTTATATCTTTTATGTATATATAAAGAGATTTGTAGATGAATTCCGTATTTCTATGTATAGTAATACTACTGTATCATGAGAGCATAAGGAAATGATTTGGTGGAACACCGACATCTTCTAGTTTTACTGGATACGTATTTAGCTGACATCTAATGATGCAGGGCGAAATGAGTTAAGTTACACAGTTATTCTTCATCTCTAGTTGTATATCTGCCTATTACAGAGGCTTTCTAAATGTACCGTCCTTGCATATAACTTATATTAATTTATTGATATGTATGCTCAGAAATCCTTTTGTTGTTTCTGATCTAATTCTGATATCATTTATCATCTTTTTTTCTTCATGTAAATTAACTCACACGTACATGCCTCAGATGAGATTTGAACACACGTATCTCGTTGTTTTGTCACATATCAGTTGGTCATTAAATTTATCCATTACTTAGTGAAAGCCTGCCCATTTTCATGTATTCATCATTGATATTAATACGTTGTGTCTTGATACTTGTAACTTGTTAGTGGCCCAGTTTTGATAATGGTACTGGAGAAAACTAATGCTATCGTTGACTGGCGTGCTCATATCGGACCAACTGATGCTCACAAGGCTAAAGTTACTCATCCTGACAGGTTTCTTTTCTTTCTCTAGTCATGTTAATTTATTTAGATTTACGCCTTATATGTTATAACTTTGTGTCAGTAGGCAACTGATAAACAAAGCTTTTTTCCTTGCATAGCATCAGAGCCATGTATGGCTAGGATTTAGAGCGAAACTGCGTTCATGGTTCGAATTCACATGATTTAGCTACAAAGGAAATCTCATTTTTCTTTACTAATGCATTTCCAGGTCAATTCTAATGCTTTCCTGTATTATAGCTTATTTCAAACAGTACAAGTGAACTCAAAGGTTCGGCTAGCTGTATTTTACCTTCTTAGGAGGACATCTTAGATTAGTTGAAGTTTGTGATAATAAATTTCAAAAACATTACCTAATATATAGGGTTAATGGCATGTACATAGAAACATACTTTCTCATTTGTTCCATTATCAGATATGAACCCAAAAAAGTACCACAATACCCATCCAACTTTGTATGTTTTGTGTAGAAATCAACAAATCAACCATTTTTACCTAGAAAATCCACGTCACGTGACAAATGTACATGCTACATCATTTTTTGTACCGTTGAGTTCCACGCCAGCCACCTAATACACATTATAAGTGTTCTTCCCCGAATTGAGATGTATAATTTGATTCAACAATACATTCCCATTTGTTCCGTTATCAGATACGAACACAAAAAAAACTCAAAAAAATACTACAATACCCATCCAACTTTCAAAATTTGTTTCATTATCATATGTTTGCTTACGTGGCCATATTGTTTTTTATCGGTGTATCTGGTTGCCTATATGGCCACGTAAGCAAATGTATGAGAATGAAAGAAATTCTGAAAGTTGGATGGGTATTGTGGTACTTTTTTGGGTTCGTATCTGATAACAAATAAGAAAGTAAGTTGCTATTACATGCCATTAACCCTAATATATAGATCGACTACATATATCATCCTAATATTTGGTGACTCAAGGCTCTCTACAAAAGGCTTATGCCTGACAAGAGGGGATGGTTGTTAGTTTACCAAGGGTGAACTTAAATTAGGGAGAGATGTATGTAGACAACTTTTTCCTTGCATCTTGCAAAGAGGTTCTTCTATTCATGAACAGAACGCATAACCCTTTTGATCACGGATGAGTAACTTTAGTAGTTGCACCATGACAAGAGCACTTTCCTCTTGCAAATGTACTATAAACAAGAGGCGCCTAATATGAGATCATGATTAATGAATTTATCATTCGTTTGGTAAATGAGAGCAAAAAACTTGTGATTTTATAGTGGATTTTAAACTACATATATTTGAGCTCTTGAATTATATGTATTCCGGAAACATATCTTCTTCCTTAAAATAATCGATGAGAACTTAACTTGTTAATTATTTTACCATATATAGTTTCCTAGTCAAGTTTTTTATTCATCTCATCAATATATTGCCTTACACCTATTTTGTTAATTTTATAACATGACAGAAGGAACAACGCAGAAGCATGATGAGCTTTGAACCATATACTCATTCACAAAAGAAAAAACACATGTGTTCAAGAACTCTGTATATCACGATATTCTCATGAATGGTAATTGAGGGCCTATGGAACCAGTAGTTTATGTTGTGCAAGTAGACTTGGCTAAAGTTTCACTATCGATTTGATCATGGGTTGTTTTAGTAGAAATGACTTATTTATAAGTAGTATATTTAAGAATATCATTAAACCAATAATATTATCCATTAGCGTGTTTACCTGATCATAAAACTTCAATATTTACCAGGTATTACGTTGTTTATAGCTTGGTAATGAGATACACAAATAATAAAAGTTTAATACAACTCCAATAACACGCGGGAAATGTTACACTCGTTAACATAAAACAAGAGATATTTGCGCAAAACAATCACAACTAAGATATCACATGATTAGGAGAATTCCGAGATATCATGTTATTTACATTAAAAAGGCTAATCCAAATAAATAGATACAAGGATAACACAATCGTCTGTCATGACTGTTTCAAATAATTGTGTTTTCATTAACACTTGGACTACTCCCACTCATCATGAACTTACCTGCGAACTTCTCAATCTGTAACTTAACCGGGAACACATGTTGTTTTAAGCATGTATCTTTGATGAGAGTTTGGTTCCACCTTATGTCTCTAGGTTACGTTATAGATTGAGGAGTTCGCGGGTAAGTGTTAATGAAAACACACTTGATTGAAACAGTCATGAGGCATGTTTCAGTCTCCTTGAAAACTAATCACACTTACCTCCTCAAAGAGCATATGACTTCGTCCCATGATTCAAAGAGTAAAGTTGCTTTGGCCTATTCACCTTGTTCGTTCTAAAACGATTCATATGCTTGTCGGAAGTCACATGATCACTAAAACTTTCAAAAACCTTTCTCTTAAACTTGTTCCTTGTCAACTTTGGCACATTGTACACATCATGTAAAGCAAAAAACATAGTCTTGAAGTTGTTCTTGCAGTCTTTGTATCGCTCTTTGAATAAGGCTTTGACCCCTTTCTTGAGGCGCCATATCAAATGTGTCTGCAATTCAAAATAAATAGTCATGTAATGAATTTTGTTTCCAAATTTAAGTCACAAGGATCCTATGAACTCCTTAGGTACGTCATCCTATGACTCAAAATGGAATGGGACACTTTTTAGGGTATAGATTGTAGGCTATAATCTCTACACTGTCACTTGGGTGGTATGGTTTTGTTTAATAATTTGATGAGAAGCTAGTTTTTTTTATTCGGTTTTTTAGGTTATAAAATCGGCAGGCTAGTAGCGGATTCAATGGCATATATAATTAGTATAAAATAGTATACTCTGTCATTTTTGTTGTGTGGTTTCGTTTTATGTTAATGTATTTGAATTTGCTATTACACACCCGAGATTGGCGGTGGTTGATGAGATTTTTGGATTGTTGTCCGTTTTTTGGGTTTGGTTGAGTGTTACTCGGAAGAGATCCAGAAGGTCTACCAGATTGCTTGTCAGCAAGTCTGTCGAACTTAGTTTCAAGATTCTGGATGGAGGGTTGATGATTTTTTGCTACGGTTTTGAGTTGGGTTTTAAGATCCATGAATGTTTCCTTGATGAAAGCGTTGGTTGATTGCTGAGATTTCATGAAATCGTTGAATTGTTTTTGAAGATCATAGGGTTTATCATCGGTATTGGATCAGTTGTTTTCTTGCTTGTAACTACTTCATTCGTTTGAATGCCAATTATCGCGATTAGAATCTTGGTCGCGGTAATCATTGTAAAAAACGAGTCTTACGAAAAGTTTGCATGAATTTTGCCTCTTCTTCACGAGACATGGGTATGTCATCTTCATCAAGATCGGGTTTTGTTTTTTTAGCATTAGAATGGAGTTTCATGTACTGGCATTGGGGGGGGGGGGGGGGTGGTGGGAAGGGGGGGGGTGGTGTGGTGTGCCATAATTCAGTGTGCATTGTGGGTGGAGTGCATCCATTCGATAGAACCACACATTTGTCTATATCATGAGATATTTACTTACTGGGACTTGCCGTAGAGGACACCAGCAACGTATAATTGCGCCACATCCCTGCCCCAATTTCCAGGCCTTTTAGATAACAAACCTCGCATCAAATTAAAATTGTAATAATCAAAAAATGCTAAAACTTAAAACTTCAAATTAACTACTGCCTCTATCGGCGAAAGCAACGGTTTTCTTAAGAGATGATTTGGTTTTTTGATTTTTAGCCCAGTCGAGCTTGAGTAAGACATTATCTTCGAGAAGTTGATAAGCTTGATTTGGTGTTTTATAGAGGAAAATACCACCATCTGCGGCATTAGAAACTTTTTAGGTTATTCCGCTGAGACCGTAATAGAAGATTTTGATAATATTGCCTTTGGACATATTGCGACCATGGTAGTTTATGAGCATTTCCTTCATACAAAGCCAAGCATCAGTTAAAGATTCCTTTTCATGTGGAGAGAAAGCTCAAATTTCTCTGAGGAGTCAGTCTAAAAGAGCTGGGGGAAAGAATCGACTAATGAAAGCGGTTTGAAGTTCATCCCAAGTTTCAATAGTTCCTTCGTTGATTTCGTCTAGCCATGGTTTTGCTTCTCCAGTGAGTGATAGGGGAAACATCATTAGGCAGACGACTTCGTTTTCGGTATCTTTGTATTTGAACATATTGCAGATTCCAAGGAAATCGTGAATGTGTTTGTGAGGATCGGTTTTGGTTCTACCATTAAATTGCTTTCTTTTGACAAGAGTCAAGTGGTTACCTTTAATAGCAAATTCGTTCGCAGTTTTAGGAATAGTTATTGCAAAACCGGGAGTCGGTGCAACAACGTGGTCAGCAACCCACATGTGTTCATCATCAATTGGATAGTGATTTTCAAGGATAACGAGAAAGTGACGGAAGTGGTTGATGTTAAGAATTTGCGGATAGACAATTCTTGGGTTTTGAGGTGGGTTGTTTCTTTGATTGAAAGGAACTCTCCTGTTTCTTCAATGAAGTTTTTGATTCAGAGTACGTTCAGGTTCAGGTAATGGTTCAAAAAGTTCAGAATTGGAAGCACGTGAATGCATCTAAGGGAAAATTTTGTTGGGGTCAGTTTGCCAGAAAACTGTACGGCGATTTTTGAAAAAGAGGGAAAGTTAAAATAATTTTACAGAGTTGACTACAGAAGAACTTAAACATCCCCGGCAACAGCGCCAAAAACTTTGATGTGTTTCAAAAGCTTTAAATTTATAAGACTAAAAATACCGAATAATTATAAGGAAACACACGGGTAAAAGTATAACCCACGTATGTAAGTCGGTGTTACAAACGATGGAGTCCATACATAGAAGTTTTTTCAATGGTGTTCAATGCGACGAGAGGAAAATAGTGTGGATCAAATGGGCCAAGGTTCTTGCGTCCAAGAAGTATGGAGGTTTAGGTGTCTCAAGTTTTTATGCTTTAAATAGGGCGCTCCTTTTCAAATGGGTTTGGAGATTCATATCACGGGATAATTCATTGTGGTGTCGTCTTATCATGTCTATGCATAGCTCCTCATTATATAAATTATCTCCGTTTCGTTACTCGACTTGGAAATCCATTATTCGGGAGGTGCATATGCTTAAAGATCATGGTGTGGACCTGATTTCTCACTGTCATATTCGTGTGGGTAATGGTTTGCGCACGTAATTTTGGAATGAAGTTTGGATTGGTGACACTCAACTTCGTGTTATGTTTCCACGAATTTATGCTTTGGAGATTAATAAAGATTGTACGGTGGCTGATAAACTGCAATTCTCGGTTACCTCTTCTCTTCGTCGTTCTGTTAGAGGAGGGGTTGAATCTTCTCAATTAGCTCTTCTTCAAACATATATTGAAGGGACATTGTTGTCTAATATGGAGGATAGATGGGTGTGGGATTTAAATGGGGAAGGTGTTTTTCGGGTCAAAGATGTTCGCATTCTTCTTGATGAATGTTTCTTGCCGAAAGCCCCTACTGCTACTCGATGGGTTAAATATGTTCCAATAAAAATAAATGTTTTTGCTTGGAAGGTTTTCCTGGATCGGTTGCCTACTCGATCCAATTTACAACATCGTGGTGTCCTAGTTTCTGATCTTTTATGTCCGCTTTGCTCCTCTGCTCAGGAAGATTCCTCGCACTTGTTCTTCAGTTGCAGATTGGCTACGGATATCGTCAGGCTCGTATGCCGCTGGTGGAATCTATCATGGACGCCCCTTGGTTCATATGCTGATTGGCTTAATTGGTTCAATTCCATCAGATTAAGCTCTAAAGTTAAAGATTTGCTGGAAGGAGTTCTTTATATAACTTCGTGGAGCGTATGGATGTTTCGTAATCAGTTGCTCTTCTCGTCGAAAGCCCCTCGTAAAGATGTTATTTTTAACGATATTGTTTCGCGCTCTTTCACTTGGTGCCTTTCTAGATGTAATTGTACTTTTAGTTGGGATAGTTGGTTGCAACACCCCTATTTGATCTCTTTGTAATTCTTTTTCTAGCTTCTTGCTAGTTGGTTTATAATAGTTGTCGTTCTAAAAAAAAGATACGTATTATTTGTTTCACATGCTTATGGAACTTTTTATAAGTCATAAGCACAAGCCCATTAAACGGGCTTATAGGGCTTATAGTTAGTTAAAAATATCTTTCAAAATATAACGGATTATTTATTTTCATGCGATTTTACGTTAATGAGTTTTAGCTCCTACCAATTTATCAAATAACTTATAAAAATATAGGTTTCAGTTCCGACCCAGGCTCCACCTCTAGCCCTGGCCTCGGCTCTAGCCCATTTCGACAAACATACACTATGTTTAGCTAACTGGTACATTTAGTTATTTTAGGAATTGACTGGTTATTCTAAAGGTAACATCCATTTATGTATGTCTAAATTTTTTTAACATAGCCTTGCATTTTCCTTTCTAAAGTAGCTAACTGTTTATTCTTAGATAAAGGTAACACCATCCAACAACCTTAATCAGATTCTCAAAATGGAACAATGCCAAGTTGCCAACACTATAAACACATCCAAAAACAACAACAAAAACAAGATATCGAAACACATTTACACTTTCCTTGGTCATCCAAAGTCATCCGATACCCTCCCTGCAACTTTGCATTGTCAACCTTCATCCTTTCCGTGATCATCCAAACGATCCGGTACCCTCCCTGAAAGGAGTGTACTGACCACAACTTTCATGCTCGTAGAATTAGGAAATCCTTGCACTGGCATCCACAACAAGCCAGATATCCGTTGATAACACACTACAAAAAGCAATCAGAATGTACTGAATGCTTTAGTACCAAAAAAAAAGGAATTGGTACAAAGATACAAATAAAAAAAATACATATAGCACACTCGACACAAAAATACAAAAAAATACATATAGCACGCTGGCAAGACCTTTTTTTAGAACGACAAGAGCCTTCTTTTACACAGTAGCACACTAGTCACACAGCCCACCACTAGGCGTCAAGAGGATGATGAGGGGGAGCAGCATAGGTCATCACTTGATCATCATGAGTCATGTTCAAAAGCAATCGACTTCACTACTAAAGAAAAGAAGTAGGAATCAACTCTGAGCAGATACAGCAGGGTTGCTATAAAGGAATGTTGGTAAAGTCGTTTAAACCCGGTTGTTCTTGGCTAGCAGGACCCGTTGCAGAACGCCATGGTAGATTTGGAGATGATCCACTTCCTCCAAGATTTTGTTGTTTTTCTTCTTCTTCTGCAGCTATACGAGCCGTTGCATAGTGATATTCAGGAGCAGGGGTAGCATCAGTAGTCGGCAGCACTTGATCATCAGTAGCCGTTGCATAGGATTTTAGCATGTCATAAAAGTTGGATAGAGTTATAATCAGGCATGTCAATGGTATCATGGCAACAAGGTACGGAGCGTAATTATCTGAAATGAGCACACAAGCAGCGGCGTAAGGGGATACAAAACCAGTAGAATAAAACACGGTCTTGAAAACATGAAATTCGCGGTTGTCTTCAAAGACACGAGTTGGAGTAAACGCCCACATGGCTGCAGCAAGGTTCACCACCAAAGCTCCAATAGAGATCCCGAAAAGTAACTTGTTATAGTCAGTACGTTCAGCCATTTGAGATGTTATTGCCACCACAATTCCCAACCCCACACAGTAGGTAAAATGTCGCTTCTCCAATAACCTAAAATGATGATGATAAACATATTAACAATGAATCAGGATAAAAACATATGTATACTAGTACTAGTATAAAGAAAAAATGCGTATTGTTTTTTCAAGTAAGAAAATGATTACACACTCATCGTTCACGGCTAGGCGCTAGTCGGTCACCAGCCTTTTCGACAATGGCGGTCAACGAGAGTAAAAATTGTCGGCAATACCATAAACCGAGGGGTCGACCGACCGACTACCGATTGACTGTACTTATATAACAACCATCTAAACATATATGATTCAAAAGTATATAGGCACGATCGAAACTTGTAACACAAACACCCACCATATATATCATTTTGATTGAAGCTCAATAAACATCATCATTAAAAATAATAACCACATCCTTAGGGGTGTTTGTTTCGGCTTATATGTGGGCTTATGGGCTTGTTTGATTTCGGCTTATATTTGATAAGTCTTAATTTTCTGGCTTATTTTGAGACTACTGGGCTTGTATATGTTTATTACGATAAGATAAACTTATATAAGCGCTCAATCCCAAAATAAGCTTGAAAATTGAAGCTTATAAAATATAAGCCGAAATCAACTAAGCTCATAAGCCCACGTATAAGCCAAAACAAACACAGTATATAAACACATGATATATTTATTTTTATTTTAAATTTAATGTTACCTGACAGCATGGTTATCCATAATGAACCTTTTGCTTAACTGGATTGGTAGATACAGTTAATAACTGCTTGGGAGAGATGAAAGGGTTTTTTTAAAGGTGGAGATGGCTGACAGTTCATTTAAGAATTTATAGGGGTCACAAGAATTTATAAGGGCTCACGAAGCCCTAAGCAGGGCCTAGGACTAAAGCATTTTTAACATGGGCTCTGAGATAATTGATTTGAGCACACGGGCCCATGAATTCGCCAATCCGGGGGTGTAGGAACTATTTAGGGACAAAATTACACTTTTATGACTATCTAGATGAGTAAATTAGTGGTAGTGGGTAGGGGTGGTACATCCCGACACGATATGATAAATGACATGAACCCGACACGAAGTTAAACATGTTTGGGTTGAGGATAAATAGGTTATGGTCAAAAACATGTCAACCCGTCTAACTTGTTTAATAAACGGGTCGTGTTTGTGTTTACTAAATATTAAACAGGTTAACCAGTGAACCCGTTTAAATATATATAGACCTTTAAAACTATAATATATAACTTGGATTTTATATTGGATGTGGATTAAATATATTTTGCTATTTGTCGTATTGTCATTTGTATATTATGTATATCATTTTTTACATCCTTATATCATTTTTACATTTAAACTAGTTAAATCGACAAACTATCAACTTTATTCACCGTTTGACATATTTACTTAAACGGTTTACACGGGTCACAAACGAGTTACACGTGTTATGTAGGTCTGGTTAAGGTCGCGCTTCTTGCCACGATTAATAAATGGGTCGTGTTTGAGTAGAGGTTATAATAACGTGTCAACCTGCGAATCCGAACAAGTCGACCTGAACACGACTCGATTGCTAATGTGGCTGATGTTTGGTTTGACGGTATGGATATGAGTGAATGACTTTCGTTCCCATCGTAGTTGTCTCGTTGGTAGGTTTAGTAATTCAAAATTTGGTATCAATTCATTTTTTATTAAACTCTCAACTGTATGACGTAATAAAATTTTCAATTCGTCAAAGACGACCGAACAATAAAAAAAACACCACCGATGTGTCAAACGTTGTCATTACATAAAAGCTTACATTACAATTATAGGTGTTGTTTTATATGTTTTTGTGTAACACGTCTAAAATAATATAAAAGCATACAAAAAAGCAACCAAGAACAAAATTAACACATATTTTTTATTTTGTTGAATTCCACATGCATTGAATTTTGAAAGATTTTCGCTCATCACATGTGCTAACCAAACACATTAAGGAATGAAATTCATATTCTAAATTTTTTGAATCTGTCAACCAAACACATTATGAATGGATTTAAATTCCAATTCTACTAGAATTCCAATGATTCTGCGAGTCAAACGGGACCTAAGGGTGCGTTTGGTATGCTACAATGAGTCAGAATCGGTATGAATTTAGGTATACGGTGGAACGACAGTGGATCAAATGTTTCGATTGTTGTTTGATTTGATAAATTGGATTTAAGAATCAAAATTTTCTTTGTTTTAATCTATCTGTCTTTTGTCATTTTGTTTATGAGTTCTTACTTTATCAATAAGCCAATAATATAAATTATGTTTTCCATGTTGAAAATACTATAACAAACAGTAAGCAACCGAGAATTAGATAAATATAGTTGTTTCAGCTTGTGATTCTTTGCTTCTTGCTTTCTTGTACACAAGAACGCTCAGCACCTTCCACGTGGACAAGCAAGAGTGCCAGCCTCCACGTGTCGTGTCCTTATTGGATAAAACACAGCGTGCGGCGCCTCTATAGTCTTCCTCCTCGCGCGCCGCCTTCACGTGTGAAGCTCTCTCACCTACATGGAGCGCGCCGTGGACCATGTGTCCAGCTGGGATTAACTTTGTTAATGGTTGTTGACACATGTCGAATTTTGGTTGGTGGCGCGGCTGAAAATTCTCTCCGCGCGCTGAAAGACTTGTTAGGAGGATGTTAAATTTTAGTCTGCTGTCAAATGCATAACGAATACTCTGCAGTAAAACAACCCGATGTTCTCCTGGTAAAGAATCTCTTCTTTCCGTCAGCTCATATTCATATTAATCCGTTTCCTGGTTAGTAGCTCCATCAAAATCACTCCAAGCATAAAGACACCTTTCTTCACCTGCGGATAATCTGAAACTCGTATATACTTGTCAGATATATATATCCAAAATCAACTTCAAAACTAGGAATAAGAACACATGAGGAAAGGAACATTAACTTACACTTACGAAATGAGCCTGGATCAAAAAGAGAGGTTGTGTCACTACTCAGTACCAGCATCGCCACTTCAAAATCTTAGAGCAAAATTCTAAAGCAACCCGTTTTGACACCTACAGAAAGATCTCGGTTTTGACCCAAAAGCGGTGTCGCTCTTGCACCATTTCAGCTGCAGGGGAACTCCTTTATCTCAGTAAACTGTTTCGACCACGTACTCATGTACGACTATACTTCATGTACTAGATAAATATACTATACTTGCACTTACCACCGAATCGGTCATCATTTAATATAAGTGTTCGGGGTTGCATTTGTCAAATTGGTTATCCGTTTGCAAAATGGCGTTTCAAACCGGCTTTATCGAAACTGAGTTTGTCTTTTAGGAAACACAGATTATCGCTTCTTTCAAATGGTTGCCAAACACTATTTTCTGATTATCTGCAGTTTGCAAACCCAATAAGCAAATAATCGACTCCAAAATGCAATCCCAAATACCCTCAAAATTTACTAACTGAAACTGATTACGAGTATTACTACAAATTCTAACCCATTAGCACATTGAAACACTGTCTTTACAGCCCATTTTCGTACTACGAATCATCGGATCTTACTAGTTACTATCAAACACTTTCAAAACAAACATCTAGCGGTTATTAAAAATAATTTTTGGGATAGATCCAAACACTATCTCGAATAATCCCTATTTATCGTGTTATTTAAGGATCAAAATTGCATTTAAAATGTAAGCACTTAAACTGTGCTTGAGGCGACAATACAAAGACATTACGAACAAACAGCAAGTTGAAAACACAAACCTGATTTGAGCAGTTGCCTGAAGTAGCTCTCTATCTGCACGCTCCTTGATCCTCCTCTTTGAGCACATCAATCTCCTCCAACTTTGCATCGTCAACCTTCATCCTTTCTGTGATCATCCAAAGCGATCCGGTATCCTCCCTGAAAGGAGTGTACTGACCATAACTTTCATGCTCGCAAAAGTAGGAAATCCTTGCACTGGCATCCACAACATTGGTTGATTTATCCGTCAACAATAGCAGCAGTCTCTAAACCAGATTGGACAGCTTTAAGTGCATCAAAATGCATCCTCAGAAACGTCTTTTGGAAACAACGGCATAAATGAACCAGCAGGAATAACTTGCCCCATCCACCTCTGACACCATCATAGTGCCTCTCTAGCAGCCCCTTGTTCGTTACAATCAAAAATGACATATTTATTATAGCACAAACTACCCATAAAAAAATTCAAAAGATAAGAAACACTTGACTGTCCATGAAACTAAGGTTGCTGCTTGTTGGCTACTAATTAGAATAATTAGAAGTCAAACTAAAGGATGTTAAGAGTAAGAATTTTATTTATTTTATTTTTTGTGAAAAGGGTGAAAAAACATTAGCACACGAAATATATATACATGATACACACTTAAAGGGTTACTTAGATGCAAGATAACCCAAAGAAAAGCACTAAACAACAGCATAAACCAAGAATAACCATTCTGCTACACATTCTAAACACAAGTTCACCCATATATATTCTCACCAATTTGGGCTTCATCACATTAGATGATCATATTCTAATTCTCCTTCACTTACAACCCTCCATTTCCAATTCTAACTTGTATCTGCAGCATATATGAAATTGGATAATGGTCAATCGCCTCAGACTGTTTGATAGTTAACAAGCCAGTAATGGCCATTCAAGAAGACACCACTTAATGGCTATTCAAATATTCAATGAGTATAAGTATTATTGGCATACAAGTAAACATTGATTTTTCCACACAACAAGCCAGATATCCATTGATAGCTAACAAAAAGCAATCAGAATGTACGTATAAAGTGCTTTAGGACAACATAAAGTATTATTGGCACAAAAGTACCAAAAATACATGCATCACACCACTAGGCTTCATTAGTAATTGGTAGACCTTGACCATCACGAGTAAATGTAGAAAAGATCCATGAATGGATCCAACGTGCGCCATTAACAGCTTTTTCACAAACCCATTTGAGGCCTAGAATGCCCCTAAAGTTGTAAAGAGTGATAACCACGCATATCAATGATCCCACGGCAACAAGGTACGGAGCGAATTTCTGTGGAAGGAGCACACAAGCAGCGGCGTAAGGGGATATGATACCGGTAGAATAAAACACTGATTTGAAAACACGAAATTTACGGCTGTCTTCAAAGCAACCTGTGATAGTCAGTAAGGTTCACCAAGAAAGCTCCAACAGCGATTCCCATAAGCAACCTGTGATAGTCAGTACGTTCAGCTATTGGAGATATTGCTGCCACCTCAATTCCCAACCGCACACAGTAGACACCATATCGCTCCTTCAATAACCTAAAATGATGATAAACAAATGAAGACTTAATTAATAACAAATCAGGATAAGAATATTACGGTGTACGTGTTTTTTAAGTAATAAAAACATATATATACTAGTACTAGTATGAATAAAAAATGCTTATCGTTTTTAGGTTTGCTATCAAAGTCAGCGAAGCTCAGGTTTGCTCTCCTTGTCTACCACACTTATGATCACAGCAGCATCCTTGCTCTCCTCCATCATAATACTAAATTGAAATTGATGAGAGAAGCTCAGGTTTGCTCTCATTGTCTACACATTTATGATCACAGCAGCATCCTTGCTCTCCTCCATCATAATATTAAAGTCATCTAAAACAAACTTTTCCCCATTGTCCTCGTACACAAGGTTTATTTTCGGCAAATGCGGGTACTTTTCATTCACAAATCCAACAATATCTGCTATGGTCGTACTTTCACTGCCCTCGAGAACTCTCTTGTGATCATCTCGATATTTCACCATAAAGGTTATTTTTCTTCACTTGCTAGTAGTAGCTTCCCCACTTGCTTCAAGTGCTCTTTTCAATAATTGTCCCTTGGTAGACTCAGCCTTGATTGACTCAACCATGGTAGACAAACTCTTAGATGAGCTACAACCTCCTTTAACATAATCGACACATTTGGGCAATTCAAAGGTTTTTAGCTTGGTATTAAATTATGTTCTGCCCCTACATACAAAAAAGAACGTTATACTAAACACAAGCTTCCAAATACCCGATGTGTTGTAAGTGAAGGTCGCAATCACAACCCATTCCAATTCAGTTATAGGGACTTGGTTGAATTTATACACGGGGTATAACAAGTCAGCAACATAATTTTCTTCAACCTGAATTTGCTTATAGTAAATTGGAGATATTACGGTTTTTTTTGTATTTTGACACTATTAAGCTTTTTTTTAGCGCTACTTCCCGTTTCGAGAATTGGAGATATTATGAAAGTAGCAGACTTCTATCTAACTGAAGTTGAGCTTAATGTGATCAAGACAAATCTTGAGTGCCTTGAAGTGATTGGTTTCTCCTTATTCGAAACACAAGTCAAAACATGGTTTGACAAAGTAAGTTGTGATTTTTAGTTTTTCGTAAACAATTTTGGTTTGATTTTAACTAAAGGCTAAAACCAATAGGTTGTCGCTGATGAGGAGGCAGCTGGTCTCTAGCGGGGAAAAGATGGCAGACTTAAGCGTTCGATTATCTTCTAATTAAGCTGAATCTTTCATGTGAAGCTGCTATGCTGCGTTCTGATTATAAGTATCTCACTAACAAACTAGAGCTGGCAATTGGGTATTGGGTCATGGGTCAAATGGGGTCACACATCGAATACTTTCTTACGATTTCTTTTTTAGAAAACTATGGTAAGACGCCTGAAATCTAAAATATTTGTAGAGTTTACGTCAGATTAGTCAACTTGTATTTATATTTTAATTAGCTTATATGTTTATGAAAAGAAGATGATAAAATTAAATGAAACTTGCAAAAGCAAAATGTAAATTGTAAAAAAAAATTATTTAATCTAGTGAACCATATATTTAAAAGTCAAAAAAGCAAATGATTAACTAGCAACGGTAGTTTTTAAAAAATAATTTTTGATAAAGCTACCTATGATATGCAATAATGGTGGCATCCCTTCGTATCGATTATGAACAAAAGAAAATTATGTTGCTGACGTGTTATGACCCCGCGTATAAATTCAACCAAGTCTCTATAACTGAATTGGAATGGGTTGTGATTGCGACCTCTACTTACAACACATCGGGTATTAGGAAGCTTATGTTTAGTATAATGTTCTTTTTTGTATGTAGGGGACATAACATATAATTTAATACAAAGTTAAAAACCTTTGAATTGCCCAAACGTGTCAATTATGTTAAAGGAGGCCGTAGCTCATCTAAGAGTTTGTCTACCATGAAGTCTACCAAGGGACAGTCATTGAAAAGAGCACTTGAAGCAAGTGGAGAAGCTACTACTAGTAAGAGGAGAAAAATAACCTTTATGGTGAAATATCGAGATGATCACAAGAGAGTTCTCGAGGGCAGTGAAAGCACGACCATAGCAGATATTGTTGGATTTGTGAAGGAAAAGTACCCGCATTTGCCGAAAATAAACCTTGTGTACGAGGACAATGGGGAAAAGTTTGTTTTAGATGATGACTTTAATATTATGATGGAGGAGAGCAAGGATGCTGATGTGATCATAAATGTGTAGACAAGAGAGCAAACCTGAGCTTCCCTGATCAGTTTCAATTTAGTATTAGACAAATTCAGTTTCAATTTAGTATTAGACAATTTAGTATGAAGAAAAAACGCTTATCGTTTTTAGGTTTTTAGTCTTTGGCAGTGATAAAGGCCATCAAAGTCAGGTTATTTAGTATTTATAGGTTCAGCCAAACCCTAGTGGGCCTGGATAACAAAGCACACATGGGCCTCTATTATTGAGACACAGCCTATAAATTCCTCAAACAGAAAAACTATTAGACAATTTACGCTTTTATCTATGGGTAGAGATGCAAATAAATCGGTTAAAACCGGTTTTCGGTTATTAGAAAACCGGTTTTAAAAAAACCGGTTTTTCTAATAACCGGTTTCGGTTTTATCGGTTTTTTTGAAATCGGTTTTTTTCGGTTATAAATGTTCGGAATCGGTTTTTTTCGGTTATAAATTTTCGGAATCGGTTTTTTTCGGTTATAAATGTTCGGAATCGGTTTTTATACCGGTTCGGTTTTTTTCGGAATTTAAAACTTCGAATATTTATTTAATAAACTTGTTAATTATCAAACATTTAATTAAACAATACACCGGAAACATACTAAACAAATACAATCATAACTTTTTATTTGCACCGGAAACATACTAAAAAAATACAACCATAACTTTTATTTAAACAATACAATTATACAACTAAAAATATATAAATACTAATACATTTCGAGCTTCGGCATGGCCATCACCCGAAAACATATTAGTGTACTCAAGTAGTCAAATTTTTTTTTTTTTTTAAACTATTAGTGTTCGGTTATATTAGTGTACTCAAGTAGTGTTTTTTTAAAAACATTTTTTTAAAAACTATTAGTGTTTTTTTTAAAAACATATTAGTGTACTCAACTACTCAAGTAGTTAAAACTGGTTTTTTTTTTAAAAACTATTAACGGTTATAAAAAAAAAATTAAAAAAAATTAAAAAAAAAAAAAAAAAAAAAAAAAAAAACCGGTTTTAACCGGTTTTTTTAAAAAACCGGTTAAAACCGGTTTTAAAACCGGTAAAAAACCGGTATTGCAAAAAAACCGAAAACCGGTCTAACCGGTTCGGTTATATTTAACCGAACCGGTTAAAAAAAACCGGTTTTTTAAAAAACCGGTTTCGGTTTTTTCGACCGGTTTTTTAAAAAACCGG
Organism: Tanacetum coccineum; assembly: GCA_026074375.1. Lineage (NCBI taxonomy): Eukaryota > Viridiplantae > Streptophyta > Magnoliopsida > Asterales > Asteraceae > Tanacetum > Tanacetum coccineum. The sequence continues at coordinate 32,170 of BQNB010032986.1, read as the reverse complement.
TTTGTATTTTCATCTCTATCTATGGGTGAGCAGAATAACCGAAAACCGAATAAACCGAAACCGAAACTAAATCGAATCGAAAATAATTGAATCGAACTAATAACCGAACCGAATTGGCCAAACCGAATTTATATAAATATATATATTTTTTATATATTTATATACATTAAAATTTATCTTAATATAAAAAACACTTTTTATGTTTGCAAATTTTTTTTTTGCTACTGAAAACCGAAATTCAAATTCGGTTTTCGATTGAATTCTATTTCGGTTTGGTTCGGTTTTCGACCAGACCCAAACAAAAAATTTAACCAAACTAATCGAAGTACCCGATAACCGAACCGATCAACACCCCTACTTTTATCTAACTAGCCGTGCGGTGACATTTCATATCAACTAGAGTGGGGGTGTGTATTGCATGGTAATAACCGAACCGAATTAGTTAAAACCGAACCGAACTAAAAATTCAATTTTCGGTTTAGATATGGTTTTGCAATTTCAACCGAAAACTGAATTTATATAAAACTATTATTTTTAGAGTTAAGTACGTAGATCGTCCTTGTGGTTGTCCCGAAAATGCAGGTTTCGTCCTAAAAGTCCCGAAATTACACTGATCATCCCTGTAGTTGTCCATTTTGAGTTGACCGGTCCTTTACCCTAATTCCATTCGTCGGTTTTCACTTCGGCAAAAGAAAAACCCCCCACCCGGAGGCCGAGCCACTGGTTTTCACTTCGGGATGGATTTTGATGAAACCCCAAACAAGTCCCGAGAGAAGGATGAAAAGAAGAATCATCCTCAAAACTGACGAAGATGCCAAACGAAAAAACCTTGGCGTATAGATACGCCAACCTAACGAACTTGAACGCCAGCTTCAGGAAAAAACCAAAAGCAGCTCTAACCATTGCCAGTACGCGTGATCGAAAGGGGATACATAAGCCAGTCATTCCAAGATAACTTCATATGGTCCCTATTGTGAAGCCACGAAAATGAAGAGAAACGAACATTATCGAATAGATCACTTTTCCTCAACGGTTGAGAGTTAAACGTGACACTATTTCGGTATCTCCAAAGCCACCAAAGAACCGAAGTAGTAATAGAACCTTGTTTTTTTCTCTTTAGAAGCATGCCAGAGGATGAATCCAATCATGACAGGAATCTTCCTCAACAAGGAAGAAGCTTGAAAAAAAGGAATATTCACAAATTAAAAACGGCTTCCACATAGCGGTTAGCAATGTCGCATCGAAGAAACATGATTAGCAGATTTCAACATTTGGCATTGCAAGAGAAGGACAAAAGATGGCCGGGAATATTCCATTACCACAACCCGCGAAGAAAGATTCAATCTTATGAGGGGTAGTCGGGTCCAAGCGAAAGCTCTACCATAAACTCATTGAGCTTCGTGGGATAGATTTTTATTCCCAAGTAGTAGCATGAGCAAGATGTGAGGAAGGATATTTTTGGTCATCCTATAACAAGCCTATCCTTAACGGTTTATAAATGTACCATTAGCCCAAGACTCAAGTACTAGTTCTTCATTGGGACATCATATTTAGTTGGACCGGAACATCATTTAACATGTCACATAAATAGGCAGATTTTCAACACAAGATTGGTCCGAGGACCAATTCCAAGATCATTGCCCATTATTACTACGGTCAATGATAGACAATCTTTGTCTTGATCAAACGATGTAGAGCCGATTGTACCTTTGTAAAAAGAGGAGTCTCGCCTACCCAAAATATCTTTCCAAAATGAAATACAAGTGCCACAACCTGCTTTTAAAACAAAAGTGTAGGTTTTTCGATAAGATAATACCTTTCGTAGTAGAGAAAAATTGGAGGGTTCCAACTAATGGTAGCCAAATTGCCCTTGAATCTACGACCATCTACAACCATTTGTATCGAAACCTCCTTCTTGACCATGATAAGCTTTGATGACCTGAACCCAAAAGGCGTTTGAGAAAGAAAGCAACCTCCAACTGAAATTAGCAACACAAGAGTAAGGCATAAACTCATCCTTTCTCAAAGGGAAGGGATAGTACATAATTTCCTTTCTAATAATACATATATCTAGCTAAAAAACACGATTGCAGACCTTCTCCTTATCCATATATAGTCATTCTAGAGGCATATATAGAAAGGCATCCATCATTAGCTAGTAACTAGTATCCTATAACTAGCTCATTCAAACACCATGGTGTAGTCACATCCTAACACCAGTTGTAAGCATAAGCTAACACGTACAAGCTTCATCACATTAGATGATCATATACGTATAAAGTGCTTTAGGACAACATAAAGTATTATTGGTACAAAAGTACCAAAAATACATGCATCACACCACTAGGCTTCATTAGTAATTGGTAGACCTTGACCATCATGAGTAAATGTAGAACGGATCGATGAACGGATCCAACGTGCACCATTAACAGCTTTTTCACAAAACCATTAACAGCTTTTTCACGGGTTGTATCTAATTGTTGATTGCGTACGGTTTTGTTTTTCGATAAATTTTGAACTTTTGATTGTGTCTAAAACTCAACTTTTTTAGACCGCCAACAATTTCTAGTAAAAGCATATATTAATATTGTAGTGTATGCTTAAGTTTTATTGTTAAAATGTTGGAGAAGAAAAGTTAGTCATCCCTTGCGATGCACGGGTTTGGTTTCGCGTAACTTAAAAGAGAATACTCGAACATGTAAACATTTTGACTCAAGTTAATATGTTGATGTTGTTGTACTATTTACTGAAAATAGCACTCCCGTTGCCATGGATTGTATTGTCTGAACTTAAGTAATTTGGTCCTTTATGATAAGAATCGTAAAGTGAGGTTTCACTAAATACTCGTGTAACATCTCTCTACACATGAGGTTTCGTGTAACATCTCTCTACACATAACGACGCTCGAGCACCAACATTCATGAAAGTCTTCATAACAAATTTGAGTGTGGCCCGTGCAATTCACGTGTGTTGTTTTCCAATAGAAAATAAGTAAACATATAACTACTTTTACCCAAGTTGAGTGTTTCATTCTATTTTGAATCGGAAATAAACTCTCGTGTATGTACGAATTGAAAAAGATAAACGAAAATTAAGCTAGTTGTGATCCTACAATGTTTGACTAATCAATTCATTACCTCAAACAACTACATTTAAAAGCGCTCGCTATGTTTTAAGAAGTCCAATAGACTTAGAAGTGGAAGGTCTTGGAACGGACGGACTGCCATGAAGTAGCAGCCTGGAGCGCTGTTGGCAAAAACCAAGACATTTTTGGTTTGTCCAGGAGCGATTAGTATAGCAGAGGTTGTAAAGGGTTTGGTGTAGACAACATCAATCTCCACTATTCTCATGTTGTGACCCGCAATAGCAAAGAAGAGCTCATCGTTCAGAGCAGCATTTGCAATTCTCAGAAGGTATTTGCAAACAGTAAGGCTTGCAAACAATCTCTAGTTACATAGAGACCATGTGTGCAATTCTTTAAAACAAAAGCAACTCTTATAAATCAATAAACTGAGTATTTAATGACATGGAACAGAAGGCTGTATAGTCATATAAACGCGAAACAAACGCTATGTACATGTAATTTTTCAAAATCACATATATTCCACAATGATAATTTGAAAAAACTTACTTATCTAAGATTTCAGTAGAAGACTGATAAACATCTTTAGTTTCAAGCTAGCTGCTCTCAGATTCCGATTCAGTGGGCTCAGCGTTTGTGCTCGTTTGTGTAAGAAGAATAAAACACAGCCCAAATCGACCTCATATTATTATGACACTGTCTACAACATTCCCGATAGATGCAGAGGTTGTCTCTAACGGATAAGTTTCATCAAAGCTTCAAAAAGGGTGTATGCATTAAAATGCAACAAAGATAGATTCAGACTCATTTAACTCCACATTCTTTTTGTCCTTATAGTTTTCAATCTTGATCTTCAATCCTGTTTTTGGAAAAGCAAAGAAACAAACATGTATATTAGAATTCTTCGTGAACTGCAGCCTCTTTGTCTATGGAGATTTCATGTAGCTCAGAGGGTTTTCCGGAAGTCGAAGGTTTCTATTTCTAATGGCTGCAACATAAACCTGAAAGTAACTTAAGCTAAATTAGTTAAACCATAATATACATAATAGGCCCTTCTTTTAGTATTATTTAAGCAAGATGGCTCAACCTGTAAAATTTCTGTAATAGCACTGCTTCCCTTAACAGCATATATCCGATATGTTGGCAGTCCAAAAATAAATATAATCGCACCCAAGAACATAGCGATCAAAGATAGCCCAAATCCATAGTCAAAACCTTTGTTGTCTTGCACCCACACGAAGAAAGTTAAACTAACTGAACCTCCCACCGCAACACCAAGTAGCAACCAATTAAAGAAACTCGACATCTCTTTAGCCTCTTTCGGATCTTTTCCATCAAGTTGATCTGCTCCATGTGATGGCAATGTTGCTTTTACACCTGCACCACCTACAGAAAGTAGGTAGAGCGCAAAGAACAGTAGCACAGCATTTCCTCAGCTCACGGTCTCACATGTTGATGTTGGTAAAAAGATGTTACAAACAGGTGGTTTGAGCTTTGGGTAGTGAGCTTGTAAGGTTAGTGATGCAAGTCCCTACAATAAAAGATACTATTACAATGGATAGAATGATAGGTTACAGTTTCAAGTTCTACATGTACAAACGGGCCATTTTTATGTCATACAGATACTATTTTTAACTATCAAATCAGGTAATGTTGAAAAGAATAGATAAAAAGATCGAAAACGTGTAAATAAGGAGGTTTAAACATAGTCCAAAGTGTATCAAGTATACACTCTCCCAAATCCGGTCTATTTATATAAGGCCCATTTATATAAATCGCTATTTCAATGACAGTTTTTATCGTTGCATTACAGATGAGTTCATTTCAAGCCAACCAAAATAAGTTGGGACCTGGCGATACTATTTACAAATGCTTCTTAGCTTCCCCCCCAATAACCCCCAAACTAACTGAACCTCCCACCGCAACACCAAGTAGCAACCAATTAAAGAAACTCGACATCTCTTTAGCCTCTTTCGGATCTTTTCCATCAAGTTGATCTGCTCCATGTGATGGCAATGTTGCTTTTACACCTGCACCACCTACAGAAAGTAGGTAGAGCGCAAAGAACAGTAGCACAGCATTTCCTCAGCTCACGGTCTCACATGTTGATGTTGGTAAAAAGATGTTACAAACAGGTGGTTTGAGCTTTGGGTAGTGAGCTTGTAAGGTTAGTGATGCAAGTCCCTACAATAAAAGATACTATTACAATGGATAGAATGATAGGTTACAGTTTCAAGTTCTACATGTACAAACGGGCCATTTTTATGTCATACAGATACTATTTTTAACATCTCAAAAAGGTAAAGTTGAAAAGAATTAGATAAAAAGATCGAAAACGTGTAAATAAGGAGGTTTAAACATAGTCCAAAGTGTATCAAGTATACACTCTCCCAAATCCGGTCTATTTATATAAGGCCCATTTATATAAATCGCTATTTCAATGACAGTTTTTATCGTTGCATTACAGATGAGTTCATTTCAAGCCAACCAAAATAAGTTGGGACCTGGCGAACTTATTTTGGATCTTAGATTTTTAAACTGGATGGCTCATATTGATTCTAATCACAATTTATTTAAATATTTTGTAATATGACATGTAAATCAAGATTTCACAAATTTCAACCACATTATTTAAAGCCAAACCACATGTAACTTAATTTGGTCTCATGTTTTATAGTGGTATCAAATGAACCTTTACCAAGCCATTAGAATAAATACATATACTTTGCGGTTTTCAAATAGTAAAAAAATTTGGACAAAGGGTGGCCGACTTGACTCTTCCTGTGATTTACCCTTATAACATGTAAACCCATTGTTTGCATCAATGTGAAGCTGCTCATTTGATATTTGTTCAGCATTGTTCATTTGCAAACATGCTTCTCTCACACTTTGCTTAGAGAAAAAAAAGACGCCTATGACTCATTCCATTTACATTTGTGCTATGGCATATATGTTAATTAAAGGTTGTTTAGTTATTGATACCTCGCGCAGAAGCAATTCTTCTCGTATTATAAGAACAGGGCTTCTGATGTCGCCGTAAGTTTTATTATCTTTCACTTTTAGGCCAACCCTGTAAAAGAATTTAGTTGCCTTCGTTTGTCAATCTTCCCTCTTAACCTTGTTAAAAGAGAGCATACATGAAATAAACCTTTTATGTAACTCGTGTGAAAGACCAAACAAAGCAACCAAGCAATCTCAATTTGATCACTAAACAGTCATGTCACTGAATCATACATTCATTTGTGCATCTTCAAAGTTCATGTAGAGGTACAACCATATAAAGTGGTGTTACCCGTATGCACTCAATTAACCATATTATGAGCCTCTTCACGACTTTATGTACCAAAATTCTGTCAAAACCGCTTATCTGTTGTATCAAAAAGCAATAAGCAATTCTAATAAGAAATCCCATACACGACTCAATTATATGCGAACAGAAATATCATGCCAATAGCTTTTGTCCTTAGAACTAATTCACCTCATTTCCACTCTAGTTTGTTCAAAACCATTAAATTTCTACACCTAAAAGTGAATTTATTTTTCATTAAAATCAAACTAAAAACCTAATATTGGTCTCCTATATAGCTGTGTAACATCAGAAGATATAAGAAACAATCTTCACAAAGAAACCAATAACAATAAACCATTTCAAAACATAAAACATCAGATTTTATGTGTTGGTGCTTTATACAAAAGATTTAAACCAACTCACCAGAGACATTATCACATCACGATCACTAAACCCACAGCCGCCAACGGAGATTTTATGTGTTTGCATTAATGCGAAGGTGCTCATGAGAATATGCAACCCAAAAATCATCATCTAAAATCAAAAGTTTGAAGAATTGAAACCCATAATCAAAATCTAAAATCCAAAAAAATCTACGTATGAAAATATGTAATTAGAGATGATAAACTTACAAAGTTAACTCAGGTAGTCATGTAGGTGGTGTTGGTGATTGAATCTGCTCACCCAATCTTACTCGTGGCCGGAGTTATTTGTAGCGGTGGTGGTGACTGGATTAAAAGACCATATCATTAACACTTAACATTAAATGTTGGAGGCTTTTGGTTTTTTTGGGTTGTGGGGTTATAATAGCAGGAACTTTTCACATTCATCTTAAGATGGTTTGAGATTCGTAACTGCAGCACCCGTCAGCGGCTAGGTGCTAATCGGAGTCTTTTCGATTAGTACAAATTGGTCAACGGTGGTCAATGACGGTCAAACTTGCCAACAATACTAAAACTAAGGGGTACCGATTCGCGATTTTTACAACCTTGACTATACTTATCTAAAAGCTATCTAAAGATATATGATTCAAAAGTATATAGGCACGATCGAAATTTGTAACACAAACATATCATTTTGAAGCCTCAATAAACATCATCATAATCCTAAATAATAACAATAAGAAGCCAAAAAAACATTCCTAAATATGGATATCTATCTATCTATATAACCTATATAAAAGAAGGTTTTTTATTTTTTGATCTGGAAGCAAAAAATTGAGAAAACGACACAATTGATAAATAATCAATGGCTGACATACATTCTCACTTCCAGCATTTAATGTAAATAAGAATCGGTCAACAAAATCCCAAAAAAAAACCAATCTTCCCCCAATATTCAATTTCAATCGCTGGGTGTATTCTTTTGATTAAACGACTGAATTTTAAATCACCATGAAATCGATCTGAGGTATGTTTTTTTCTTGGATTAAACTTCAATCAAGGGCAGAAAGCTTGGCCAAACCAAATTGATCCGAGGCATGAAATTAATTCTTGATTGAAACTTTACGATGGAAACAATCGATAAGCTTGGCCAAACCAAATCTCATTTACTGAACCTTCTTAATTGATCGTATGAAAAAATTCTTTAGTTTTCTTGCACAGGTTGGTTACGATCCTGAACTCGAAGCGTATCCACCACGGTTTATATTGCAGCCCTATCCAAGTTGACAGAGGAGCAACGCTTGGTAAGCTTTATGTCCTCTCTTTCTGTGTTACTTAAAAAACAATGTCTGCGTAACCATGTCGACAGTGTGGAGTCGTTAATGGGTAATTTGATAGGATATATTTGACTGATATCTTCTGTTGTTCTGGCAGGTTTAGTAATAATATTACTCAGGTTGGATGTGCGATAAACACTCCGTAAAAAAAACAATGTGTACGTGATCGTGGTAACAATGTGCGGTTATCTTCTTCGAGTAGTTGTGTGGCACCTGTCAGCCATGATCCCAGCAGCCACGTTGATAGTTTACGTCGACTGTTAGCTCGCTCAGGTTGTTTACAATAACGTTATTATTAACGGGTTATCTCTTTCTTGAAGACATGATAGATAATTGATATTTGTCATGGTTCACTATTTAAGCTACAAGAGTATTGTTTATTCTCTTCTATATTCAGGTGCCAGGTGATCTCTTGAAGCAGTACCAGGATATTCATGGTGGGACATTTGTTGTTACAGGGAACTACTTGAGAGAGTGAATGACTACATTGTTGGGTTTTACAATCTAATTAACCATATTAATTAACACGAGTACGCAGCGGAATAAATGATCACGTGTAGAACATAATAATTAACAAGATAGAAAACATGTACCTTTTAGCACGAAACGATACACCGTTTAAAGGTAACCGTAAACACCGTCTTCTAATATACGCTTGTGTATAATACAACGCCGTGGAAACCACGAAGAAATCAAATAAATGAATCCTCTAAGCTCCACAACACTATAACGTATCTATAGCAAATGACGAGGTATGCGGTACTAGTAGATGATAACAAACGTTCTTATTCGTCTCTTGAATTTATCAACTTACGAACAATAATCACCAAAAGTGATGATCGAATCACCAACCGAAAATTTAAAGTTGTTCGTTGGTTTGGGATTGATCGAATGAAGCAAACCACACAACCTGAAACTTACTTTGGGGCCGGTCAACAAAAGAAGCACAAGGAACAGTAGTCGATCTTTTGGTTTTTAGTATTTTCAAGTTATATCTTAACTCATGAAACATAAACCATATATATAGACTTTATACTCTAATCCTTGTGGGATTCCACTTCTTGCCGACTAAGGATACAAAAAAAAATGAACCAACCCTTTAAACTTCGGTTTATAAATAATTAGTCCCTCACGTTTAACCATTAAGCCGATTAACTAAATATGTAATACTCGTTAACATTTTAACGATCGTTTGTTATACATTTAATAATATTACATTATCGCTATTTACTCGTCATTTAACATATAAACTGTGCGTCCCTTAGGCTCGAAAATATTTCCCCCACATATATTACTTCATATAATGGCTCCATGAAATCCCAACAGCTCCCACTTGGAGCATGTATGAATAATATAATAACATTGGTAAGCGTCTAGGCAACACGCATGCTCCCAAAAAACATTCGAGTGTGGTTCACAGGGCAATGAACAAAATGCTTTTAGGAATTTACAATCCCTTTGGGTTCCGATACCAGTTGTTTAAATTGGATTATGGATCAATGTCATTCCATATTTAAAACGATTCTGTTTCTCATACATAAGTTAATCAAGATTAACTGAAAATCAATGATAACAATATATTCTTGAGTTTTCAGTACGGCCATACACAAACCTGATTATTAAATGAGGGGCCCAGTGGTATCTTCTTCAACAATTTGAAGGAACAAATTCTATATTGACTACAAGTGTCCAGTCATCATGTGGCATAAACCATTCTGACATAGCCCTTATTAGTTACCTTATTCAGGACAACTTAAACTATATCAAGAAGAGTATCCAACATACGCTAAACCTACTTTGCATTCTCATTCTAAGGATTTTGTTTAAATAAAATCACGACAAGATTCATTTGATGACGTCTGATCCCATAAAGTGATATTCTGTGGCGGGAAATCCAAATATTCATCTTATGAATATCATGTGATTTGGTGTCTCATCCTTCAATATCTATAATATCACATATCTTAATATCACCAATCACTCAAAATTGCTTTAGTTTTAACATATATTCCATATGTTAAATCGACAAACGGGATTAATTTAGAATAATACATTTAATATTCATAGGATTTAAAAGCAAATTATAACAAACAATTTATAATATAAAATAACAAAATAGCCAACTATCATTATCAAAAAATAAATGTTTGACAATCCCTTATTATCCAAAAACCTAAAACACAGATCTACATGAAACTACTAGCAGGACCGAAGCCCCATGTGCCCCTTGCATGTTGAGTAAGCTACTTATTGAATAAAGCCTTTGTAAAAGGATAGCTAATAGTTATCTTGTGCGACTTTAAGTATCCGTTATTTCGCCCAGTTCAAACACACATCGCGAACATAAATGAATCGTCTTGATAGTGTCTGGCACCCTTTCAGAACTCCCGGTTCATTAGCATAATGAAGCTGCAGCTGAATTGTCGCAGTACATATTTAAAGGTTCTTTTTATCGTTGGTACTATACCAATCCCCGAGATAAATTTCCATAATACCAAACTCTTCCATAGCAGCTTATGCCGCAACTATGTATTCAGATTCTGTATGCAGACATAAGCAGTGGTACTTTGCTTGGAGCTCTTCTAATCCACCTGCGCCTCCATTCAAATGAAAACATATCCTGCTGAGACCTTAGTGTCAGCTCTATCAGACTCAGAATCCCGCATTCACAATAGCATTCAACTCTAAGTTCTATGCTAGGATTTCCACCATAAACCAAGAACATATGCTTTATATTTCTTAAATCTTAAGAATGTTTTTCATTTCACAAGCAGTCCAATGAGGTTTCACATCTTGGATTCTGTTAAATCGGTCTTGTCATATTTTGCGCGAACGCAACATCAGGCTAGTGCACAAACCGCATACATGATGGAGTTCCTACAGTCTAAGCATAAGGTACAATTCCTTTATGCATTTACCTCTTAGGCGATTAGAGCACCTGTGATTTGTTTCCAAAGTCAGTCTTTCTGCATAGGGGGATATGACCACGTTTGGAATTATATCCATTTTGTATTCTCTTTAAGATCTTATCCATGTAGCCATTTGACAAAGACCAATTAACCGCAACATCTATCTCTATATAATTTTGATTCCAAGAATAAATGCGTTTCCCCTCCCCCAAATCCTTCATGCGAAACACTTTCCAAAAGAATCCTTTACACTTTGTAAACTTGGAATGTGATTTGCCCATGATGATTATGTCAATGCAACATACTAAGATGAGGAATGTTAACAATTACTCCCACTTGCCATTTGATATACCATGACTTCATCAAGATTTTGAGTAAATCCAAACCTTTTGATTTCCTACATCAAACTTTTATTCCAAGCATCTTGATGCATTGATTAAGTCCATAAATGGGATCTTTGAAGCTTGGCATACTTTTGGATAGATTAGGATCAACCAAACCTAAGGTTGCACCATATAGATATCTTCATCAAGGTAACAATATAAGAAGTCTGTTTTAAACATCCATTTGCCATATCACCATAGATCATAGTATGTCTGCTATAGATAAGAGAAATCAATAACTCTAATGTCAGCGACAGTGAGAACGTTTCTTTCATAATCAACACGAAGAGTTGAGTGTAACCCTTTGCACAAAGACGAGCTTTATTGAAGACCGTTGTACAATCCCATCCCATTTCCAGTCTTTTTCTTAAAAAGCCACCTACTCCCAACGTTTTTACAACCAGAGGAAGATCGGACCAAGACCCATACCATATTGTTCCACATAGGATTGTCTTTTCCGCATTCATAGCATCAATCCCACTTATTATTCATAATCAACATTGCGGCTTTATAGCTAAGTGGGTTCATTAAGATCCCCTATGACTATGCTCCTCCACCTCAACATTTTAGACATACGCGGTTTGGAGCTCCGATTACCTTTCGGACCTACGAATCGGAATCACTAATTACTTCCTCTTGTGGTGGTATCAAAACCCTCCACCTCTTGAGGAATGTTTGCTAGTGATTTTGAAGGGGTTGTAATCTTCTTCTTCTATGAATTTCTTCAAGATCTACCCGCCCTCCACCACCTGGTTTCTTGACCATATAAGCGCTTCTAAAGAAATTGCATCAGCATACCTTGCAACAACAATTTTGTTTTCAGGTAGGAAGTAGAAATAGTAACCAATCGTTTCCTTTAGGTATCCTATAAAGATACACTTAACAGATCTTTGTTGGAGTTTGTTAGGCGTATCGTCTCTTCAACTCTTCACACAAAGAGCCTCACAACCCCCAGACCATTTAAGTAAGACAAGTTGGAACTTTTCATACCACAATTCATATGGTGTTTTTGTCAACCTTCTTAGTTGGAACCATATTGAGAATGCTGTTGCAGACTCTAGAGCCAAATCCCCAAAAGATAAAGGTAGAGTTGTTAAATCATCATAGATCGCACCATATCTAACAAAGGATGCGGTTTTCTCCTCTCAACACTCCATATGTTTGTTGGTGTGTATGAAGGAGAAGCTGTTGAACAATTCCGTTAGCCTTTAAGATAATCTTTAAACTCTTGGCTATAATGTATTCGCCACCTCCCCGATCTGATCGTAAATCCTAATGGTCTTCCCCGAGTTGATTTTTCAACGTTATCTTTAAAACACTTTGAACGTTTCAAAGACCTCAGTTATGTTTTAAATAGATAACATAACCATTAAAACGACTATAATCATGCCAGTGAATGTAAATGAAGTAGCTACACCATTGTCATTGAGCACATGTCTAAGTGGACCCAATACGGCAGTATTATTTATTCTCAAGGAGATCTTTTTTGGCCCTTATCGTTACGATGAGGGAAAGTTTCTTTGTCATCTTGCCAGATAAATACGATTCGCATTTATCAAGAAGATTCATCATCCTGTTGACTTTAACACCCGTCTTGTTGCAAAAAGCTGTTTAATACGTTCCTTGTTTATATGAGCAAGACGACAGTGGGCATAGATAAGTGGAGTCCAAGCTATGCGTGACTCTTTGATTCTAACATTATAAATAGAATTAACAATGGTACAAGATCATGCATATCAATTTCAAAAATACCATTACGAGGAACAACATTAAAATAAAGAACAAACCATTCTTTGAAACTGAAATATCCACAATCCTAAAACATTGAACAAATCCATTGTGAACCAAACGAGAAACTAAGAACTTACACCTCTAGTATAGTAGTGCATAATGACAATTGTCTAAACAAATCACAAGGCCATCAAGAGTAAGAACTAAGTCAAAACTTTCCAATTGCTTCTACTTGTGCACAGAACACCATTGCCCACATGTACAAGTAAAGAGCTCCTTGATTTAGCTTCCTTCCGATCCTAAAATCCCTGATTTTTTGGTAATACATATGTTAGTACCACAACCAGTGTCATACACCCAGGAGTTATTATTAGGAAAAGAAAATAATTCTATTGTGAAGATACCCGAAGAACTGGCAGAGCCAACTTGCTTCCTTTTCTTCTGCAACTCAGCAAGATACACAAGACAGTTCCTTTTCCAATGTCCTACCTCCTTACAGTGGTGGCAGGCATCATCCTTAGCTGGGCGCTCCTTAGCAGTAGGCTTAGGGTTGTTGGGCTTGGGGATATAAACCTTCTTATCATTTCCCTTGCCATTAACCTTATTCTTGCCTTTTGCATTAAGCGATTTTTTTATTCGGCCTTTGGGATTTTTCCACTTTTTAATCATCTTCCTTTGTGTTTTTTGCCTTTTTATTAGGTAAACCCTTCTCATACTCAATAAGCATAGCATGAATTTCACTCAATTGTCTTCCCCATGTTATGCATATTGTCAATTTCCTTACAATCCCACAAAATCTTTTAGTAAGGCCATTAAGGATTAAGCCTACTGAATATCCCTGTGGTAGCAAATAACCAAGACGTCCAGTTGCTCCACATATCCTTTTCATCTAAGGACATAGTCAGCAACTGATTTAACCCTCCTCCTTGTTTTGCAAGAAATGGAAAGATTGATTAAGGTCAAACTTCTCTCCACTCCCAGCTTGTTTCTCAAACATAGATCTAAGCTTCCTGAACCATTCAACATTAATGCATTCAAGACTGTCTATGTAGTTCAGGGGTCTACACCAAGCATAAGACAAGGCTATCTCAGTAAATAAGCATCATATGGAGCTGTCCATTGAGCCACAAAGTTAGGTTTCAGTCACCAGCCTCAGGAGCAGGAGGTAATGCTGTTCAATATGACATGCATTTTCTTCTTTCTCCACACTCAAGACTAACTTAAGTCGAGCAAAACCAGTCATTTGAAGTTTATTACCGCCGAGAAAGTTTTTTTCTTTTTCAAACATCGACCTGAAAGCCCGAATGTTTATGTTTTGAACTAGGTAGTGCCATCCTATTACAAAAAACCTAAAAGTTCAAGAAAATATATTTTCGATAATACACCATGAAAAAAAATTAATTACCCATGTTTAATTAAATAAACAATTAATTTCCCTAAGGTTAGGACCCAACTTGACATACCCCCCACATCAGTTGATCTGCTAGTGATGGTGTTTCAAAAGGGAAATCAAACGATTGATAATTCACAACTTTTGCAATTCCTAAAACCATCTGGGACTTACTTTAGTACAATAATATCTATAAGCATTTTCTTCCCATTATGTCGCATGTTAAACAAGTCTAACACGAACAACGCTAAGTCGTCCAATTTCAAAACTGTAATTATGTAACACTCACCGTCTCACGGAAAAGCGTATAATTACCTTGTGATTACAAATCTACACACGTCTCACGCATAGTAAAGAGCAATCAACAAGTGTTTTTACAAATTGGATGGCAATAACTTAGTTGGAAAAGGGTATTGTATTTGACGTGTCAAATATGTACGAAGAAGCATGCATACATCTTCGTATCATAGATTTTAATAAAAACTATTACTCAATTTAGTTATTATTACGGTATCACTTATTATCATCGTATCTTATACATAAAAAGTGAGACCTTAAAATTGACGATTCAACGTATCTTTAAATATAAAGATTTGTCTTTTATCGCGGGAAAAGATTAAAGAATGATTAAAAATCATTCAAACCCCTAGACACCATTTTCGCGACTCCAAAAGAAAATTCCCTACATAGTAAATGCAAGGTAAGGAAACTACAACGTAGTCAGGTATTATAGGGTAATGTGTATCTACACGACCGAAGTCTTTGATTGAGTCTCCCCGAACCTTTGTTCTTGGCTACTATATAGTACTTTTTCAATTACGTCATGATAAAATTAAAACTTTAATTAAAGATACATTACAAACTATATATTGCTTAAGCTATTCATGGAAGATTTTATACGGAATGTAAGCCAAATCCACTTTTTGACTTTTTGCAATAGATATTCTAATAAAACTTATTTCGATAATCATAGTCATGTTATTTTGTTTCACTGAAAAAACTCTTTATTTTTCTCATAAGTCAAGAACATAAAATAAAATAATATAAACAATTAACTAAAACAAATAACATTTATTTAAACACACTTAGACAATTAAGGCAGCAACATTAAATTATGATCCTAATTATCTTAATAATAAAACATGCATTTATTCAAATAGGCTCATCGTCCTATAAACTCTGGTCATATGCATCGATATACTCTATTACGTAAGCCTTATATAAATAAATACCACATAGCACATAAAACCAATGTTGCAAAAAATCGCTCCTGAGGCCGGCCTTTAATCGCCGATTCATCGCTTAACTTAACTAACTCGGAAACCATACACCTTGGAAAATAAGGCAAATCGGGTGAAAAATCGGTCTGGTCAAAAATCGGTAAAAAATCGGTCAAATCGGTCAAAAAATATCGTCAAAATCGATAAAATATCGTCAAATCGACAACGAAAGTCAAGACACGTTTTTTTACAATGTGACTTTGAATTGTTAACTGTTAACTTTTATTATCTATGTCTATGTTTTGAATAATGTAACTCTGAACTCATTTAATTTTAGTGTATTTAAAGTGTTGTATCCATCTTATACAAGTAACTTTGAAATTTATATATAAAATCAGCAAAACCGATTAATCACTGATTAATCGCGCCTAGACCGATTACAGGCTACAAGGTGGTCGACCGGCCGGCTAGCGACTCGCGATTTTTGCAACATTGCATAAAACCTTTTAATTATTTTAGGCCCCATTCATTCAAAATAAGGGTCTTCCCGAATTCTTGAATCATGGATCTTACCAGTTACAAAAATTTATTAAAATTATGCGTATTTTAATCATATTTAAACCAAATCCATTTAACAAATTAACAAGATTTAATATCTAATATCAATCCATGATAAATTTGCATGATTTTATCATGGATCTCCATTAACAATTAACAAAACTTAAAACCATTAACAATTAATACATCAAGTTTTATAGAATTGCATACAACCTAAATTTTGTCTAATTAATTTTATTAACCGTCAAGATCAACTTTTAACAAAAACGCCCACCGGGGCATTTAAAATTAATCACGAAACCCTAATTTGTCCAATTTAATTTCTTGTAATTAAAGATTCTACACGATGGCTCGTGATGCCACTGTTGGGTTTTACAATCTAATTAATCATATTAATTAACACGAGTACGCAGCGGAATAAATGATCACGTGTAGAACATAATAATTAACAAGATAGAAAACATGTACCTTTTAGCACGAAACGATACACCGTTTAAAGGTAACCGTAAACACCGTCTTCTTTATACGCGTGTGTATAATACAACGCGTGAAACCACGAAGAATCAAAGATATGAATCCTCTAAGCTTCCACACACTATACGTTCTTAGCAAACGACGAGGTATGCTAGTACTAGTAGTGTATAACAAACGTTCTTATTCGTCTCTTGAATCTATCAACTTACGAACAATAATCACCAAAAGTATATCAAATCACCAACTGAAAATTTAAAGTTGTTCGGGTGGTTTGGAGGATTGAATGATAGAAGCAAAACCACACAACCTGAAACTTGCTTTTGGGGCCGGTCAACAAAAGAAGCACAAGGAACAGTAGTCGATCTTTTGGTTTTTAGTATTTTCAAGTTATATATTAACTCGTGAAACATAAACCATATATATAGACTTTATACTCTAATCCTTGTGGGATTCCACTTCTTGCCGACTTTGATAGTTTACGTCGACTGTTAGCTCGCTCAGGTTGTTTACAATAACGTTATTATTAACGGGTTATCTCTTTCTTGAAGACATGATAGATAATTGATATTTGTCATGGTTCACTATTTAAGCTACAAGAGTATTGTTTATTCTCTTCTATATTCAGGTGCCAGGTGATCTCTTGAAGCAGTACCAGGATATTCATGGTGGGACATTTGTTGTTACAGGGAACTACTTGAGAGAGTGAATGACTACATATCATTGACAGCCGAATGGATTGACAGGAAACAAAGGTATTTCCTTTTTCAATATGGGGAGCATTGTATAATAAGATTAATGTTATCTATCCTAGAAATCCATGGGCTGCTTTGGTGCAAAAACGTGGCCTAGACTCCGGGTCAGTGTCAAAAACAATAACAGTGGATTATGGTTATGTTACTTTATTCACTTTTGTTAACCTATACTATATCCATATAGCTTAGCCAAATGCATATTCATTGTAACATTCACAAATGGGCAAGTACAAGACGATATTTTAACCTTTTACAACTTTATATTCATTGTAACATTCACAAATGGGCAAGTACAAGACGATAGTGTAACATTCACCCAAACCCTGATGACCCGTTGGTGCGATAACTTGCCCACATGTAAAAGACCGACAAGTCCAAAAAGTGTGAAAGAATCAAGAAGTACCCCATATCGAGTTGCATACAACATTTAAACTACCACAGTAAGCTTTTTTATTTATTCTACATCATTTTTGATTATTCTTTATCTGTTTTTTTGGTTCTGTATCCAATGTAACAAGCTCCAAAAAATTAAACGAAAGAAAGTGCATCGAGGTGTGACCTGAAATCACTCAAGAAATGGATTGTGATGTCTTACCCTTCCATTGTAGGAAAGTTAGTGGGTTCTTTAAGTACTTTATATGAGAAGAGCCAAACCGGACATATTCAAGGTGATGATAAGGTATGCACGCAAGTTTCACCATATTTAACCAAGTCACGCTTGCACTTTTAAGAAGTGGCAAGACAGGCAGAGTAGGCTGGTAACGGGTCGCTTTTCTTTATATGTTGGGTTGAAACAAAAAGCACTTTTTTTTTAACGGCAAAATATTATTAACTAGCAAGAAGCTAGAAAAAGCAAAAACATTACAAGGAAATCAAGTGAGGATTTTTGAGCCAAACCTCCCAAGAAAAAGTCCATTTACATCTATTTTTACACCAATGAAAGGATAACGACGTAATATCATCATGAATTGTCGATCGAGAAGGAGGTTTATCATCGAAAAGGCTAGATTCCGAAAAACCCCAAATGACCACCAAGCAATACTGAAGATCGCCTTCAAAGCTCCTTGAGTTGGATGTAGCTGACAGACGGAACCACAGAATTCCAACTTGCAAATGAAGTCCAAAACTGCCAAACCTAAATCCCACCCACCTACATATTGCGACGAAGAACAGCTTGGGCCAACACTGAAAGAAAATATATGTGAGCCATATCCACAAGTAAAGCCGCAAATCTACAATTGACAGACTCATAGAAAACACCTCACTCTACGAATCAAGTAGCTCTTGGTGAATACCAATTCGCAACGTGCTCTCCAAGTACAACGTTGAATTTTAATAGTGATGACTTCACCCCACTCGAAAGTCACAGGACCCCGAAGGAAGGAACAAATCATCATTGGAATTCTAATACTTTGACTCTAAAGTTCCATCCGCCAGAAGCATTACATTCCATCCTATCCGATCAGAAGAAGATAGAGATCCCTAATCAATAAACAAACAAAACATTAAACTGATTAAGTTCAATAACCTCCCCGCACAGTGTTCAGAAAGTAAGCATCCACCTTCTCAGCCATTTTGTCAGCTACGAAAATATTCTTGTCCAACTCAAAGCACGTTAACCTACGAGGGAAGGTCGACACAGAAGGTTGAGTCGCACCTTTCCTAAAATCCAAATCCAAACTAGTAATTTTTACCATTCTTCATTCCCTACACTCCTTAGAACAAATGTGAGCATGAAATCAAGAACCTTTAGACTTTAGAAAAAGCTTTTCCCGCAAGATAAAACACCAATTCGACGCCATTTGGACCTGACTGCAAATCATCGTTAGACCCGTATATAGCTTTGACTGACCTGAAACCTAGGAACCATCTTGATACACAAACCTCCAAACCCATTTGAGAAGCAGGGCGCAGTTAAGAGCATAAGTAAACAGCTTGAAACGCCAAGGCCACCTTTTTTCTTTGAGGCTAAAACTTTGTTCCAAGCAACCCACGTGATTTTCTTATCCGAAAGATCGGCCCCAATGAAGAAGTTATAACTCAATAGAGTCTATCTCATACAACACACCTTTAGGAGACTTTAAAGATAGACATATTAAAAAAGGGGAGAAGGCACCAAAGAAATCGATTTCAATAATTAAGCTACCGGCCAAATGAAAGAGTTTTCGCCTTCCACTTGGAAAGGCGAAACTTTAACTTTAAAACCACATCTACCCAAGCCTTATGACGAGCCATATTTTCACCGACCATAACACCGAGATAACGAAATTGGTTATTCATGATCGAACAACCGATGGAAGATGCCGCCGATTCTACTTCTGATTTAGGAACACCCACTCCTAAAAGCTGACTCTTATGAATCTTAGATTGTAAACTGAGTTCAAGATAGATGCATTTTAGCACATATATATACCGCGCAAATATCACTGGACCACTCCCCCTATGATCAAAGACGTACGTCGCGTTAGAAGAGAGGGACACGAAATTGGAACTATTAACGACGTATTACCCTTGAACATACCAGCTTGGACTACTCCTACAAAAAGATAAAATGTACACGACTCCATCACAAGAATTAAAAGCAAAGGCGCCAAATGCTACACCATATTGAGTGCCACAATGACACTGAATTCTTAGTAAGGACTTCCATTAACCAGAATATGATGCCTTAGGCAAACAGATTTACCACGAACGAATCTAAGACAACCACTTCGAACCAAACCCGAAAGCCACAAGGACGTCATTTAAATAGTCCCAGCGAACCGAATCATAGGCCTTAGCAAAGTCAACTTTAAAGAACATAGCTTTCTTACACTTCCTTTTGCAACCGAATGAAAATTTCGATAATAATAATGGGTCGACCACCTATCTGTCTCTCAAAATAAAAGCAACTGATTGTGGAAAACAATATCCGAAATCACCATCGCCACCGTTAGCCATAATTTTCAAATCACCACTTTATAAAATACATCCTGTCCAAACTTATAGGCCGAAAATCAGGGACCAAGTTATGCATCCAATTACCTTCGGGAATAAGCGCAATAAAAGAAGAGTTACAACCCCTAGACAAGTCCCATAGTAAAGAGAGTTATTCGACCGCTTCACAAAAATCAGGACCAATTAATCCCTAATACTTCTTAAAGAATTCAAAAGTATAACCATCCGGTCCAGGGGACTTATTGTCCCCATAATTCCACACCACCACACGAATCTCATCACGAGAAATACTTCGCTCCAAATCATTCGCTTGATCTTGCGCCAACCTTTTAGGAAAGAGATAATTTATTTTATGCCCAGAAGGACTGTGCTTTGAACAGCCTCAAAGTGATTTAAGAAAGCCTTCTTGACAGCTTGAGGATCGTTTTGCCAGATACCATCGACAAAAATCCCTTGAATCGCTAATTGAGATCTTCTCTTATTAATAATCCCGTGGAAAAAACTCAAATTTTCATCTCCCTCATTGCCCATTTTGCCTTTGATTTCTGAATGAATCCTCATCATCTTTACTTAATGTCTTGAAGTTAACGTTTCAACACTTGACGTCTAGCCAAACTTGTATCAGTAGCCATCCCACAATCTAATTCCTTATATATAGCAGTCAACTCATCATGAATTGCCTTCTTCGAGCTAGAAAGATGCATTCGTTTGTCCTTAATCCATTGTCGAATAGTGATCTTAAGGTCTTGAAGTTTCTTCCTGAAGCGAATCATTCCATTCCTATCTGAGTGTAAAAACGATCGCCACGTTTGTTCCACCAACTCATCAAACCCGTCATAACTAAACCAAGAATGATAGAATCGAAACGGGATTGGACCAAAATCCAATTGAACCTCACGAAGAAGGATCGGCCGGTGATCCGATAAATGACGAATCCAGCATATACCCGAATGGAAGGAAAAAAGAGAGACTACACCATCAGATACACAAAATCCGA
This sequence comes from Tanacetum coccineum, assembly GCA_026074375.1. Classification (NCBI taxonomy): domain Eukaryota; kingdom Viridiplantae; phylum Streptophyta; class Magnoliopsida; order Asterales; family Asteraceae; genus Tanacetum; species Tanacetum coccineum. Next base: position 10,728 of record BQNB010032986.1, on the reverse strand, counting down.
TCAAAGCAACTCATTTTAGTCGTCCGCTGATAAGACCATAAAAATGAATATCCCTCAAATTTGACACTCACAAGAACCCGATAAGAAATAAATGATAAAATCGCGTTCACAACGGAAAGGGTTTACCCAGGATCCAAGTCTTTCATCTCTAATAACAACCTCATGAAATCTCCTATGTAGAAATACCTCAAACAATACCAACGACCTAGTAAAACCGACAAGTAGTCCCATAAATCCCGTTTGTAAACTGGTTGTTGCGGAGCGTATATAGATATAAAAAGAAACTTAGCATTACTCGGGAGCCAATGTCCCCAAAAATAGCGACAATTAATCCGAAATCATGAATGGTCTTTTCATAAAAACGACGTCCACAAATAACACAATATCCCACCGATAATTTTCCCAATCATCACTACAGACAAAATCATAATTGGAATTTCCCCACATAAGTTTCACGTCCATATGAGAAATCTTATCCATCTTCGTCTCTTGAATCGCTATAAAATTGAGTTTATGATTAATTGATAACTCCTTAATCCACTCCTTTTTAGTCTTGTTGCCAAGACCTTGGACATATAAAAGTAAATGTTCATCTAAAAACCACAAATCGTCACCTTGGTTAACAATAATGTGCCGCCTCACCATCCTTTTTTCGCATACCCTCCATAGAATACCCAATAGCTCGACCATACCTTATCACTCTTCTAAAACACCCATACAGACCCACCGTTATACCCGTCCGCTATTCCCCTAGAACCATTAGGACCCTCCATTTGAACCGCTCAAGAAGAATTTGACATCCTAGCATCAATCAGTGGCGAACTCTCGTTAACCAGTGGGCCATTTGCATCTCCTTTGTTATGAACAATATCATTCTCTATATCAGGATTCACCACTGGAGTGAAACCAGGAGGATGAGATAGAGAGGGACTCGGCACATGTAACACCCCTCCAGACTTTTTCTTATCCAATAGATCATAAAGTTTAAATGGACCCTCTAAATTTTGCTTGCCCGAATCTCCACTGTAAAACTTAGACGAGACAGAATTATCATCAAAGATGGTTTCGGCAACACCTTCGACATCGCTAGCTTTAAATTCTCCCTCCTCCTCTTTGCTTAGATATGACTATTTTACTTCGTGCATCTCACCTTGAACCGATTCATCATCCGAGGAACTTGATGTCTCCTTATTAACCGCAAAACTAGGATTCCAAGTAAACAACTGCTTTGCTCGAATCATGAACACCTTTCCTTTAACTATGATCTTGAATGACTCCAATATAGAAACATGGTGTTTAGTGAGAATACATACCCGTTTATGACCAAAAGAGGGTACGGAGTTGTCCTCCATATTCAAACTCACCCCCTATTTTTTTCTAATTCTGGAAAAAGTTTCACTTGACCAAGCGTTGAGACGAACTCCCTCTATATCCACCCAAGCAATGCGCTCGTCACTAGCAAAGTCATGAATAATGCTTTGGATAGTGTGGAACCAATTAGTTTACCTCCCGTTATGAAGTCAGCATGTTCGTCGTGTTTCCTCCTTTTAAATTCAAACATAACCCACATCCTCCCAAAATTTTAGTTTAACATCCACAAACCCTTCATCGTGAAGGATAATATGTAATTAGGAATGGAAAGTTAACATCTAACTCTTCCCTTAGCGTGCTTGGTGAACATCCTCTTAGGCGATAAATGCAATTTCATCTACAACAAAAACTGAGAAAGTAGAAAATCAGAGGATCACGGATTTGCAGATGAATGATCACCATTGTGACCCACAATCGTAAAGAAACTAGCGGGCCATTAGACATCTCTCCCAGAGTCCCAAGTGACCATTATCGAATTTTTTAGTTGTGCCATAAAAAGCCGGAGAACAGGTTTTTTTTTTTTGCTGACCTTTCGAACCGAAACCTAGATCGCAATAGTGATGTCGCCCCAATCCAGATTGTGCATAACTTCTTCACCCAGCCTATCGAGATTAAACACCTTAATGAAGCGAACAAAAGCGAACCTCTTACCTGCTTGAGATTTCTTAAGGGGAATAAAGACGTCCACCATCGTACCGTAAACGCTGCACTCTCTCCAAAGATCACGAGAGTTAATAGAATCAGGAAAATTGGTAACATAAATCGAATGAGAAATCTTCTGAGTATAATCTTCATTGGACATAAAAGAACGTCGATGATGGGGACTCATCATGAATTCCAAACAGAGAACGAAAACGAACCGAAAATAAAACGATTTGGATTGAAGGGAGATCTACCGAATGCCTACAAGATCAAAAACAACCTAAACCCACGTCGAATCAAATAAAGGAAGATTAAAGAGAAGAACCAATGAGAAAATCACATGGATCTAAAAACAGTAATCCAACGTTATTCGTAATATTCCTTTGTTGTTTTCTTATGACTGCAGCAGAACACACGATTTGGACATTTCGAAACTATAGGAGGTTATTTGTTGGGACAAAGACGGCAATCACGCAAACTACACAAAAAATGGAGCTTACAAAGAAGTTTTTTATCGTATTAGAATAAGCACCATAAACATGAATATTTAATAACTTTATTATCTTTTTAGATATATTACAAAAAAAACTTAGTTACTTTCATTTTTTTGTTTTAATTTGTTTTTCGTTTATCATTCATTTGATATTCGTCAAGTCATATTTTGAAACTAGCCCGCCCATTCGATTGTGCCATTAACCACAAAACTCAAAAATCAATAATTCACAATCTAATTCATTGATCATAATAATGAAACATGATTTTTTTCATTGAACGGTTCGTTAATCCATTATATGATAACCAAGGGCAATTACATGGTTTATTTATGTTCAGGAACATCAGTTATCTAGGTTTGATAATATTGTTTTTATATTTTATAAAATGTTGGTTTTATTATTATGATTAATTTAATTTCATATGTTTTAAGTTAATATGTTATTTTAATGGCTTAATGGATATATGTTAAGTTAATCTAATATGTTACAAGATGTTATTTTCTATTAGTATATTATCTCATGAAAAATTATACTATGTTATATTACTTTTTTTTGTTTGTTATATCAATGTTTCACAATATTATCGTTATAAACTCTTTTGCTAATTACATTTATTTGTCAACATTCTGTCAACAATCGCTTTAAATGATAGGCAATAGTTGGAATAACCAAAACCAATATCGAACAACTATCTAAAAGTAAATGTTTCTCTCAAAAAAATCTTAAAGCTCCTCGCCTAACGGGCGGGCCTTGAAGCTAGTTTATTTATAGTACTGTAGTAGATAAGTACACACGTGCAACTGAACCTTAAAGCTGTTGATTTTGGTTTCGTGGACTTTTTCTCTTAATTAAGATCTCTTTGGTAGTGATAATTGATGAAAGACTAAGGGTGCGTTTGGTTTGTAAGTGGGTTTGGATTTGGATTTGAATTTAAGAAAAGTTTAAAAGTAAATAAGGAGAGAGAAAATTAATTGTTATTTTAAAAATATATATATTATATAAATTAATTAATATAAAATAAATATTTTATTAAATAAAATATAGTAGTCAAATCAATAAATAGATTAACTTGTGGATGAAATTTTCTTAATAACTAAAATATATATTTTATTGATTGGTATAGTCAAAAACCCACCTAGTAGGTTGGAATTCAAATTTGGAAATGAAATGCCGCATGATACCAAGAATGATGTTACCAAACAGTTGATTTGGTACATCTTTCATTCTAAACCCACATACCAAACAATCCCTAAATCAAGCTCAGTTCATTTAAAGTATTTATAGGGTTCAGCCAAACCTAGTGGGCCTGGATAACAAAGCATACATGGGCTTCTATTATTGAGACACAACCCATAAATTCCTCAAACTGAAAAACTATTACGTAGACAATTTACGCTTTTATCTGTATGGGTGAGCAGAATAACCGAAAAACCCAATAAACCGAAACCGAAACCAAATCGAATCGAAATAATCGAATCAAACTAATTAAGCTAGACCCAGTATTTGTGCCAAAAACAAACTTAACGAACTACAATATTGGGTTCCGGTTTTAATATGAGTTTTTGGCAATCTGAACAAAAAACCGAATTTATATAAATCTATATATATATATATATATAATATATATATATCTATATATATCTATATATAATATAACTAATATATATATAAATATATATTTTTTATATATTTATATATATTAAAAAACCATTAAAATTTATCCTAATGTAAAAAAACACTTTTTATGTTTGGATTTTTTTTTGCTAAATACCTATCTAACTATTTTTTTAAAATGGAGTAATTTGGGTTGTTCAGGTCAACCCGAAAACCGAACAGTCAGTTCGGTTGGACCCAAACAAAAATTTAACCGAACTAATCGAACAACCCGATAACCGAACCAATCAACAGCCCTACTTTTATCTAACTAGTCGTGCGGTGACATTTCATACCAACTAGAGTGGGGGTGTGTATTGTTTGTGTAATAACGGAATAAATCGAAAACCAAAACTGACCAAACTTATAACCTAACCGAATTAGTTAAAACCGAACCAAACTAAAAATTCAGTTTTCGGTTTTGATATGGTTTTGGCAATTTCAACCGAAAACCGAATTTATATAAAACTATTTTTTTAATGTACAAATGACTATTAGAATTTTATTCTAATATAGAAAACACTTTTTATGCTTGAAATATTTTTTTTGCTAAAAATGTATATAATTAAATTAAAAAATATAAATGTTGTTGACAGTCGTTGACCACGGTTGACTGATTTGTTCAACCGACTTACACTAAACGGAAATGTTGGTGGCCCAGTAGCGCCTAAGCGGCGATTAATCGGCCTTATAAACCTTTTTTTTTTGCAACACCTATTTCGAGACTATGGACGTCTTTGGCAGAGGCGCTTATAGGGATTGAGTTGCTTAATAAGCTGGTTTATAAGATACGTATTATTTGTTACACATGTTAGTCTGGAACATTTTATAACCCGTAAGTCCAAGTCAATTAAAATGGGCTTAAAGTTTGTCAGATTACTTAAATATCCTACAAAATATAACTGATTGTCAAGCACAAGTTGTAAATATGTATGAATTTTATTTGATTTATTTTTATGCGATTTTACATTAAGAAGCTTTAGCTCCAACTAATTCTTTAAACGATTTTATAACAATATAGGTTTTAGTTTCCGACTTATAATATACGCTCAAGCTCTACCTCTAGCCCAGCACCTGTCGTTTCTTCAAACATACCGCACCCTATCTTTAGAGCATAAGGTATCTTCAAGCCGTCATGTTCGTGTCGTCGTGCAAAGTGCTGCCACATTAGCCCTTTTTCGCATAACACCAGAATACCCACCACACCAAAAACACCCCTCCCTTCATAACACAACATTTCTGATGTCGTCGTGCACCCTCTCTTTTTTTATTCAAATTCAAATAAATAACTCATAAACTAAAAATAAAATTTCATTAATAAATAAAACATTAAAAAAAGTACATTAAATTAAAAAAAGACATCAAAAATACATAAAATTAAAAATTAAAATATTTTGACCGAATTGCGTCTTTCGTCTCCTCGAACTTTGTTGCCCGATCTATAGCTATTTGTTGTTGCATCAAATCCGTGAATTGCTCTTTGTTTGAACCGGAAGTGACGGATGAGTTTCAAAACGTTGACTTTTAGACGTTCGGGGAGCGTCGGATGGACGCGGTATAGGATCATCTCCAAAAAGCTCGGGTTCGTCATCCGGACATCCTCAGTTTCTTCTTACTTGGCGGATGATGGTGTGTTTGGATTAGAAGATGATGAAGAGTTGGTGTATTCGTCACTTAGTTTTGCGGGTCGTTGAACAAGTTGTTTATCCATTGGTTTAGATTCATTTTTTAGAATTATTGAGATAGAAGTGAAGATCGAATGTTGTGTAAAAAATGGATATGTTAGCGGGTTTTATAGGAATTTTTTAAGGGAAAATTTTGGTAAAGTGAGGATTTTTTGGTGTCAAACGGTCAAAAAAGGGGTTCAAATTTTGTAGCCTTTACAAAACGTTTACATTTAAGAAAAAACGGGAAAACGCCACAACCGGTACGGCTAGCTCTCTCGTCGTCCCGGACGATTTGGGCTGGCCTGACGGCTTGAGACACGAAAACGCCACTCGCGGTGTGGTTGTGGCACCATCAGGTTGCGTTTTCCAGGACGATTTGGGTGAAAACGCACGGTACCGAGAGCTTTTAGAAGTTATAAACATGAAATAAATGCTACATTTAGTTATTCACGAATTTACTGGTTATTCTAAAGGTAAGAGCATCCACAATGCAAAAAGTCATTAAAGACTTTTTGCATTTAATGCATTTATTGTTTCTCATAATAAATATACAATGACTTTGAATAATGACTTCTAGTCTACCAAGTCATTCTAATAAGCTTTTTAAAAAGCTTTCACTCCAATGCAAAAAAAACTCCCAAAAGACTTATTAAAATAGTAAAAAAGTTTTTGATGTTTTTCCATAGGAGATGCTCTAACATCCATTTAAGTATGTCTAAATTTTTTAAACATAGCCTTAGATTTTCCATTTTAAAGCAGCTAACTGTTTAACAATATATGAACCACAAATATACATCTCGTATGTCATAGAAACCACAGATTTTTCACACGTGTAACCTAAAACTTGCGAGCATGAACATTTAGCTGAAAAACGTTCTCACATAGTATTTGATATCACTAGGGGTATAAAGAATTCAGGTATTGCCGAACTCGAGCTCGACTTGATTACAAAAACTTGAGCTAACTCGACTCAAGACGATTATTTTCACATTCCAAGATCGAACTGATCTCCATATCAGGCTTAACTCGACTCGATTTCATGACAATTAAGTAATTGCATGATATGATAACGTAAAAGTATAATTTTGACGCTCGACTCACTTATATCAAGTCGATTTCGAAATAGTTTACGAGTCGATCTCGAATAGCTCACTCGTTTACACATTGCTTCTTGTCTCTTTAACTCTCAAACACACGAGCATTGAGCTCACTTTTAAAAAAGCTCATTGATTGATTTTGAAGTAAAATATTTCTTCCTAAACCTAAAATATTTACCTCCTTTTTCTTTGCTTTTCTTTGTTTCAAAAACTTGAATTCTGAACGTACGATATGTACCTCAGTTAGGTTGCTATGGACAAATAAAACGTTGCGAGTGAACATTCACATATTTCACTATCAACAAACCATGGTTATGTTTGGGCAACAAGCTTATAGATTAGTTTATAAAATAAGTATTTTTAGGGTTTAGGCTTTTAAAATAAATTAGTTTATAAAATAAGTATTTTTGTCATACAGGCTTATGAAATGTTTTATACTAGTAAGTCATAAGCCTCAACAATCCCAATCCCATAGAAAATGGTTTATAGGGCTTATAAATACTCAAATTACTTAAATACCCTTCAAAATATAATGTATTATCACGTAAAAGTTAGAAATATATGTTAATTTAATTTAATGTATTTTTATGCGATTTTACATTAATAAGCTTCAACTCCAAATAGTTTTATAAAAATATAAGCTTCAACTTTCGACTTATAATATAAGCTTCTGCCCTAGCCTTGGTCCCAGCCCCAGCTGCAGCCCCGACTCTAGCTCCAGTCCCAGCCCTAACACACTGCGACAAACATACCCCATATCTAAAACAAGTTTTGTATTTGAGTTTGTTTAGAACGGTTTTGAAACCCGCGTTTCGCGACGGGGCGTTTGTTGGTTGTCTATAAAAGATTCTGGATCGGGCTGCGTTAGTGGGCCTGAATGTTTAGTGACCGGGCCACGCATATAGGCCAAGCGCGAGCCTAAGCTCAAACGCGTGTCGCGAGCCCAAGCCCAAACGGGAGCCCAAGTGCCCGGTAATTATAGTGTATAAATAATATATAATAGATAATAAACCTCCGGGTAAGCATAACCATTTTGTCTTGAGACAAGGCGTATAAACTAATCAATTGTACTAAATACTAATCCTCGTGAAACAGTAGCACCGCTACAGTGCTACAGTAACGGGCCAAAATTTTAGCCCAAAAGTAGCTCAAAATATGGCCCAAAATAAAAAAATAAATTTTCAAAATGGACCCTCAACTTTTAACTATTTACGACTTAGTAAAAAAAACCTATAGAAGTAAAAAAAAAAATTCTAAAACGGACACTCGACTTTTAAATATTTACGACTAAGTAAAAAAAAATCTAAATTAAAAAATTGTAAACAAAAAAACCGCTTTACCAACACGTTGCATAAACAACGCAGCCCCCGCCGCAACGTGCGGGGTAAATTCCACCTCGTTATTTATCATTTTCGTGGTTAAAAATCAGAGAGATATAACGAGTTATAGTTCTCCGTTTGTACTCATGACACAAAATTTGAACCACCTATTCGTTCTTCATTTTGTATACGTAGTATTACTTTACTTTTGCTTCTAAGTCTATAAATTACGTTTTTCTCAGTAGTTATTCTCGACACAACCAAACATATAAATGAATCGAAGTACTCGCGAGCCACCTAAAGTCAGCTCGTTAAAAACTCGACTCGAACTAAACAAGCTCATCCGGTACCCTCCCTGCAACTCTGCATTGTCAATCTTCATCCTTTCTGTGATCATCCAAAGCGATCCGGTACCCTCCCTGAAAGGGGTGTACTGACCACAACTTTCATGCTCGTAAAAGTAGGAAATCCTTGCAATGGCTTCCACAACAGCAGAAGTCCCCAATCCAGATTGGACAGCTTTAAGTGAATCCTCGCGTAGGTCTTTTGGAAGCAACGGCATAGATGAACCAGCACTGCAGGAATAGCTGCAAGTAAATTGTCCTCATAGTGCCTCTCTAGCAGCGCCCCTTGTTCGGTACAATCAAAAATGACATATTTATCTAGCAGAAAATAGAAATAAATACAAGTAGGAAAAAGAGCCTCGAACACATGGTTACCTAAAAAACAAACTAACTAACTAACTAAATGTTTTTTAGATATAAGTGTATGGAAGGAGACCATGCCCGACACAACCCTAGGATCTCATCTATCACTCATGTATATTTGTTATCAGAAGTTTGCATTATATTTTCTTTTAGTTTCATTATTATGCCTACACCAACTAGTTTGTGTTTTGCGTTATGTAGATAGCATGTAAAAGGATCATGAAGAATGTTGTGTAATCACCAAGTTGAGTCTGTGTAAATAAAAAACAAGACCTCGAGAAGCTCCTATTGCAATTTTAAACCTCATTGTCTATATCAAGACAATTGAAACACCCAAACTCATATCAAGACCAATTGAAAGCAACACAAGAGAAAGGCGTCATCTGAACTTTTCCCAAAGGGATACTTCAACTGCCAACCCATTTGAGGCCGGATATCATTTCAACGATAAAAAAGTTGTAAAGAGTGGTAACCACGCATATCATTGGTATTATCATGAGAACAAGGTACGGAGCGAATTTTTTTGGAAAGAGCACACAAGCAGCGGCGTAAGGGGATACAATACCGGTAGAATAAAACACGGATTTGAAAACACACAATTCGCGGTTGTCTTCAAAGACACGAGTTGGTGTAAATGCCCACATGGCTGAAGTAAGGTTCACCAACAAAGCTCCAATGGAGACCCCTGTAAGCAACCTGTGATAGTCAGTACGTTCAGCGATTGGAGATATTGCTGTCACCTGAATTCCCAACCCCACGCAGTAGGTAAAATATCGCTCCTTCATTAACCTAACATGGTGATAAAACAAATTAAACACTCATTGTTGGAAAAAAAAACAATAAACTTCATGTATATCAATGTTGCAAAAAAAAGCCTACAAGGCCGATTAATCGCCGCCTACCCATAAAAATCTTGAAAACAAAAAAAGATAAGAAACACTAGACTGTCCATCAAACTATAGGATGTTAAGAGTAAGAATTTTTTTTGTGAAAAGGGTGAAAAAACATTAGCACACGAAATATATAGACAGGATACACACTTTACACTTATTTATAAGGGTTACTTAGATGCAAGATAACACTTATTGGCACAAAGATACAAATAAAAAAAATACATATAGCACACTGGCAAGAGCCTTATTTTATGAGTACATACATATAGCACACTCGACACAAAAATACATATAGCACACTGGCAAGAGCCTTTTTTTTAGAATGACGAGAGCCTTCTTTTATAGCACACTAGTCGCATAGCACACCACTAGGCATCGAGAGGATGATGAGGGGGAGCAGCATCGGTCATCACTTGATATATATCATCACGAGTCATGTTCAAAAGCAATCGACCTCACTATTAAAGAAAATAACTAGGAATCAATTTTGAGCATATGCGGAAGCAGGGTTGCTATAAAGGAATGTTGGTAAATTCGTTTAAACCGGTTTGTTCTTGGCTAGCAGGACCCGTTGCAGTACGCCATGGTAGATTTGGAGACAATCCACTTCCTCCTCCAAGATTCTGTTCTTCTTCTTCTTCTTCTGCAGCAGCTATACGAGCCGTTGCATAGTGATATTCGGGAGTGAGGGCAGCATTAGTAGTGGGCAGTACTTGATCATCAGGAGGAGTCATGTTAGACAGCAATGTGAGGCTGCATTTTATCAAGTCATAAAAGTTGAAAAGAGTTATAACCACGCATGTCAATGACATCGTGGCAACAAGGTACGGAGCGAATTTCTCTGAAATGAGAACACAAGCAGCGGCGTAAGGGGATACAAAACCG